>PPHD01015284.1:0-16196 GCA_002909625.1 Bambusicola thoracicus | reverse complement strand
CTTGGTTTCAGGAAGCTGTGATTTCCTGCCCTGCTCGGATGCCTCCTTTAAAGCAATGTCAAAGGAAAGCAAGGAAATGAGACACATCCCTGTCTCCATCTCCTTATGCAACAGCAGTTAACTACATAAGCATATATGCACATCTATAGGAAAACTGAGGAGGTGACCATGTCGAGAGTATTGTGGTAAAATAAGTTTATTTGCTTATTGTTATGTAAGGGGAAAACAAAGAAACTGAACAGCTCAGCTGATGGGATTGTACCAACAGGCACACTCAAAAAGCATGTTGAGCATTTCATTGTCACCTGAAGTTGACAGCATTTGGAGCACCCAGATGGTGCTGTGGTGCGGCTGCTCTTTGCTTTGCTTCTTAGCCTTCGTCAGGCTCTTGTGAATATATATGTAAGTGGCCACCATTTTATTCGCTGAGTCTTTAATATCTTTTCCCACTTTGCACAAGCCAAAGGGACTCAACAAAGCGCTCAACTATGAGAAATAACTTCATTTTTACCGAAGTGTCGTTTCTAAAATGTCCTTTCTATCAGTTTTACAAAGGACAGTTACTCAATTTTATAATACAGAGGCATTTTCTGCCATAATTGTAAAGCAATTACTTTCCTTTCCTATAAACTGCAACTCAGATTATTGTACTTTCAGGAAAATATCTGCTTACACTTACTACTTCTTACTTCTCAGCGAATCACTGACTACAGTGAGTGTCTGTTTATTCTCCATTACAGAATGTTGTAATTCTGAGGTCAGAGCACCGACCTTAGAAGTGAAATTCAATGATCTTGGAAATCTGCCTTGCATAAATCACAGACACTTGATTCACTTTTTCCATTTTGCACCGTTCTTTTCTTTTGAGGCTTACTTAGGTTTCCCACTCCAGATACTCTGCAAAAATGGAGCTAAATTCATACGTACTGAGAATAAATGTGTATTACGAAGAAGGAAGCAGCCAAGTTCAAGTAAGCTTGAAGCTGAAAGCTAGATTAAAGTGTACTATCATAACTGCTGCTGTACTGTTACTCTTGGATTACTGACTGCATTGTCTATGTCTTAAATCAGGATAATGCAACAGGAAGGTTGCAAAGTTCAGCTTTCCAAAGTTGTTAAATCTATTGTGCATATACACAGAGCAAAGATAAACTGCAGCAGTATCCTCGGCTTCAAGCAGCGTGCAGTGATCCTGCCACCTTACTGCTGCTGTGCTGGCACGTGCGCCCTCTGTGCATGTAGGCAGAAGCTCTGAGGACACAACCAGTGTTCATGCAGGAGCACATGTGGAGAGCACTGGAACAAACTGGAGGTGCCAAAAGTAAATTATCACCAAGATTCCAAATGCAAGTGTGTTTCCCTGGGGATTGCAAAGGGCATACATTTCTGGTCACATCTTCAAAGCATGGAGGCACTGCAGCTCACAAGAAAACAGCTGGAAAAATTTACTTGAGATGGCTGAAACAATGTGTTTTCTCCTAACCTTGTTCTTGGAAACAGCTGAGTCCTTTTTGCTGACACTTTCCAAAAATCCAGCCTGAGGCAGACTCTCAGCATGGGAAATTTCAGTGTAAACTGTGCAAGTTTGGCAAAGTCATCAGCAACTAAAACAGGGTCTTACAAAAGCAAGCAATGAAAGACATTGGCTGCAGGAATTACTGTCAGCAACAGCACCTTTTTCATGCTTTAAGAGACAAACATCAGTTTTAAATTTAAGACATGAAGAATAGGAAGAAGGTGGCAAAAATTGAAACAAACAGCTTTGGGGGTGAAAAGACTGCTTTTGTCAGTCCAAAGAAGATACTGTGTCCCTAAACTAAACCCTAACGTTTCTATGCAGAGTCTGGTATGGAGGCTGGGAACTCATTAGCATCTGTTCTAATACTTTGACCTTCTGAAAATGACTCTCATTATCACGGGGCTGAGCACTGATACTCTGCATGGCACAGCACAACCCTCAAGATAGATGGTCTCTGCCAGAGTAACTGAAAACAGGGGTTTGCCCCAAAGTTCTCTGGTTAATTGTCATTTTTCTTACTTTTTCCTTTTATCAGTTGGCTGAAAATGTTAGTGTTTAATCACACACAAGCGTTTTCCCCTTCCCTTTCCAGACATGAATAATAATAGCCCAATCCACTGGAGTTTTTCCATGAGGAGAACTGGATTGGATCCAGTCTGAAATGGTTTGGCCAAGAGCGGAAGACCTTGCAGAAAGCAGACAGTGGTGAAGGACTGAAACAGCAATCCTCAACAGCAATCTAAAAGGGCATGGCCAGCTTTTTCTATCTGATCATCTTTCACAACAGAACTTCTTCCAATTATGTTTCATTAGTATCATGTAGTAAGAGAAGCACTGCAACAAAGCAGAAACAGAAATGTTGCTAACAGTGTATGCTTGTATTACAGTAGTACTTAACTAAGATCAGCTGCACACATTCAGTGAGAGAAAGCTGCTGGCCCACCCAGCAAAGAAGGTAAGCGCAGATCAGAGGATTGCGTTCCTTTCTAGAAATGGATGGATAGGAAAAACTGGGGACAAGGCTGTGAGAAAAGTGGGGCAGGCCTTCAGTGCCAGTCCAGATCCTAGGGCACAAAGTGCACCATTTCCACTTCTCAGATCTTCGCTCTCCCTTAAGCAGAGTCTCAATCCTGTTTCCTTATATTATAATCACGTAGCACTGGCATTGCTACTTAACATTTGGTGGCTCAGAAATGAGAGGCACTAGCCCTTACCCTCTCCATCTTGTCCTTTACTTCTGGACCGCAATAAAAAGGCTTCAGAGCGACCTCCATGTGACAGCTGGCTGTCCCAGCTACATGCATGGAGGGCAGTGGGTCACCGAGCAACTTCACTGGCTTCCATGTAGGGATTTCTAGAGTGTCTGTCTTAAGTAGGAACTAATCCAAACGTCCATAAAATAAACACTTAGGAGCTGCCAATCACTATGGCTACACTAATCGGCACTAACTCCCTACGCCTCTGCTGCTTATTAGAAACGAGCCCCGCTTGTGGGAACAGCTGACTAAGAGCAGAGTTACACACCAGTTCCTGAAAGCTGCCCGACCTTCTGCACGCACCCATGGGAGCGAGCACTTGGATGGGGACATTCAGACAGAGCATCCACCCTGCGTTACAGAAGATCAGGGCAAAGCGATCTGACAGACCTGCTCAATGGTAGGCTGGGTGCACCGCCACCAGGCTGGGAACGTTCTGTCCCGGGCTCAGCACAAAACTTGGGGTTTCACTGAAATTTGAGAGCCGTTCCGTGAAAACTTTCTGTACTGCAATTAATGTCGTAAGTTAACAGGCTGAAACCTGGCGGAAGGCCAGAGCTCTAATGCATGCCATATGTTCGATTGTTTTTGCCAAGCATTTCCAGTCCCTCAAAACCATGATTATAATCAAAACCAAGGCAATTCCCCACACAACCACCCCCCACCTTGAGCTCGTATTTAACACTTCCTGTGCTCCAACCACTCTGAATATCCCCCTTAGCCTTGGAATTTGTTTGGCCTCATTCTCTAGCACAATCAAAACCTTATGGCTGTGCTGAGCATATAGAGACCCGCATACGGAACTGAATTTTGTCCTTCAGCAGCATTTTGGTATTGCTTTTTGGTCAAGAACACTCCAATAAAACATGAACAACAGAAGAGGAGAGGCAGAGACACAGTGTAAAAAATAACCATGTATCACAGACTGTTCTGGAAGGAGGACATTCTAAATGCCGCCTTCTTTCAGCTCATCACCCAATTTTCAAGTCAGTATCAGATCTGCACTATAAAGATAGGAGCTGGTAGAAACATCACTTAACACTTGGGAGAAGCATCCCACTTCCTAAATGGAACAAGCTTTTCCCCAACTATCTTCCTCAGTTTCCTATGAGGATGTATTTTCAAAACTCAAGCTATTTAACCCAAGCTAATTACTGAGCTTTAGAAGAATACTATCAATACCTAAATCCAGCATGAAATATCATATATTGGAAATGCATAGGAAACATAGGCAGAATGTATATTTAGCTTCATCAGATGAAAACTCGAGAAGAATAAGCAGTGCGTGGAGTCGCACTGCCACGGATGGCACTGGGATCAGCTTTACACAGCTGCTGCACCAGTCCTGCAGGTGCACGTATCTCCATGCAGCACCACTTTGTGTATTTGTGTGTGAGATCCCAGATGTGATCACAGCACAAAATGGCACAGTGTCATCCCTAAGTCAGTGAAGTATCAGTAAGGTGAGACCTGACTGAAGGTGTTGGTACAAACATGCAGCAGCCTGCAGGTAGTAACTTACCCTGTTCTGGGACAGTGGTGCATAGGAGACTGGGAAATTGAAACATGTGGTAATAAAGCCACGCATCAACAGACCATTCTCCTCTCTGCACAGCACATGGTTGATCCCTTGCTACCTGTAGGATCCCTGCAGCGTTCCTGTATTCCCATAGGGCTCAGAATCAGCCCAATGAATAGCAGGGAGGTCAAGGGACAGGTGGAGGACAAAGGAGATGAAAGAATAATGCACTGATCAGATCTAGCTGGAAACTGTCTTCTTCACCTGAAACCATTCTTCCACAGAACGAAAATACAATGTAATGACAGTAACAGCCATTCTTGCTTGGCAAGGAACATTTCTATCTTCAGTAGTGACACGTATAGTAAAAAATGTTGCACCTGACTGTCTTGAAATTCCCGCTTTTCTTTAAGCAGGTCCCACTGGCACCAGGGGCTGATGGTCAGGAATGACCCAGGCTGAGTCCCTGCTGGAAGGCAGGGGTGGCTCCAGGCAGCTCTTTGTATCCACTGCATGGAGACCAGGAAATGGTGCTGTACAACCCTGCTTGCCTTAAAACACGACTGTTCCTGCCCTCAGGTTATCTTACCTATGTTTAGGTGATTAGAATTAGGTTTTCTTGTTTTTCTCTTTTTCCCTGTAGCTGTAGGGCAAGTGGAAACAATGAAGCTATCTGCATGAATAGCGTTACCAGATGTGTTAGTAAACAAGTGGAAAAATACTTACTTTTTGTGAGCATATTCCCTGAGTTATCACACACAGTAACTGCAGGCAGTACTGACTTAGAAAGGCATCTCTTTCCCTGCCGAACACCTCCCACAGCGCACACCCTTGCAAGGCCTGAGAGCAGTGTGCTGGGTGTGAGGCCAGCCATGCCTGCACTCACCTCCAGCCAAGGCCCGATCTGCAGCACGCCCAACCCTGCGGCTGGAGCCATGGGGCAGTGTGGCAGACACCGCATGACGGGCAGAGCCACCGTTTTGTGTCACCTCCTCCTCCAGCAGCTCTGAGCTTGACTCACCAGCCTCGCCCTGCACGGTGGCCTTCACCTCCCTGTCCTGACCAGCCTGACAGAAGGGCTGGGCACCCAGGCGTAGGTCATGATTCAACCCCAACACAAAAGGTGGCCGTACCTTTCTTCTCCCCTGTAAATGGAACGAAGTCTTCCCTGTCCTTGTGCTCCAGCGCTTGCTTCTCCAAGTATGAAAGCAGGCGTTCTCTGTCGAAGGGGCCCGTGGCAGGCTTTGTGGTCTGGTCCTTTTGCCGAAATCCAGCTGGAAGCAAGGCGTTCTGTGAAGGTGTGTGGAAGAGAAGGTGGCATGTAAAGGGTATGATGCCATTTCATACAGTTTCCCAAGTTATTCAACCTATTTTTTTTAAGTGGAATTATTATTTGCATGTTTCTTCACATAGTGCTCCTTGAGGACAGCAATAACACGTTACCTAAATGTAACCAATAAAACCAGGGTGTCTTCCAGGCTTCTCATTCGTAACACCTCTTAATATCTTCATTAACTACATCTACAACTATAATACCAAAGAACAGAGCAAAATCAGAGCTATTACACATACATATATACAGAGTTTACAGCCCAGATAAACAGACTAGATAAGCTTCCTCTGCATTTTCTTCCCTCTATTTACTTCTTTCTCCTCCCATTTTTTTTTTCTCTCTCTCTTCATTTTTCCAAAACTCTTTTCAAGCTAATGCAGATCTCTTTACTTCAGAAATTAATGGAATGCACAGAAAGTAATTGGTGAATGACGTGGATGTCAGCTATTCAGAGCATGCAAGAAGCAAGTACACAAAAGCCTCACTTTAAACATGTAGCTGCGTGACCATGCGATTGTCTCTGCCTCCTGTAATGCAGGAAGATGCACAAAGCTCCCACATTTCTGCCCAGGAAACCCCAGAAAGGAATGCAGGTACACGGACATGGCGGTGCTTACGCAGCAAAGCCAGTGCGTTGAAGATGCCCTCAGAATACCGCAGGAACATTTCACTGCTGGCCAGAACATGCACTGCAAAGCTGATCCGTGGCAAACAGCCATCAAATTCAGAGCCTACCCAGTGAGCTCAGGACACTAGACATTTCATCCCTGCTTGCACAAACGTGCCCAGAGTGCTGCAGAATTACAGCACATGCACAGATTGGCTACGAATGCACTGTGGTTTTTTTTATATCTTCTGCCTCTATTTGAGATTCTAGATTTACTTGAAAATAGCAGCAAATGCAATATATGTATGGTAGTATTGAAGGAAGTGGCAGTATGGAGGGTCAGAACAGTAAAGTCCGACCTTAAATTTCCAGGTAAATTTGTGCAATAAATCTACAGGCTTTCTGTTGTTTTCTTTCCAGTTATTTTTGTCTTCAGAGCGAGTGGGTTTTATCTGCCCGTTTACTGGCCCATTTCCACATTCCTACACCAGTTCGGAAGGTTTGGGGTAGGAGCAACCAGAATTCCCAGCAGGAAGGATTATGACTGTAGGTTTGTAGGACTGGTGGTTCCCAGGCTGGAGATCTTTAAACTTGTTGTGAGGGTGCCTTCAAGTATCCAAATTATCCTCATTCTCTAGAAAATGACAGCTCTGTTGCTGAATCTTACTTTCCTTAATCATGCCCAAATGTATTTGCTATATATATCTGTGATGAATGACACAGACAACAGATTTCTGAAGTTCAAAAGACGTGATTTTCACATACACCCATTCAGTTTGTTTGGTTTTTGCTCTGTGCTCAGAAATAGCAGCCATAAAGCACTTCTCAGTACATGGCAGTGTGCAAACGTGATTAAAGATTTAGGTTGCAGACAAGCTCGTGTCTAACGGATAAAGAAAGAGCACAGTGGCTCCTCTAAAAGCAAGGAGCACATCACAGCGGGAATGAAAGCAGCATGTCCCTAGCAGAGCTGCTCCTCCTTCCGAGTGCTCTGCCCCTCCCATGACAGTCTACAGACTGCAGTGTGCAGCATTTGTAACAAACAGCTCCCAGCTGTGAGCCCCTGGCCCCACTACTAACCTCAGGATCAAGGTCGTCGAGAACATGCTCGAGCTGCTTCAGTTCATCCTCTGAGAGTTTGCTGAGTATTTCGTCTTCGTTGATATTCTTGTATTTCTCCAGCTCTTTTCGGAAAGGCAGAGACATGGCTCCTGCTGCACTGCTCAGCTGCTTCCCCTCCAGATTCCAACCATGCAGGCTATGGAGCTTCTCGCGGTTTCACTCCCTGTTAACAATAAAGCATTATGAGCATCTCGGTTTAGCCGCTGCAGCCCTGAAGAGCCCGCATGCTGAGAGCCACATTTACAGTTTATTAAGGAAAACAAAGCAGCACGATGCTCTGGCTCAGCTGCAGGAGAGGGATGCGCTGGGGCTGTGCAGCCCTACCCGAGGGATGGCAAGGGACCAGATGGCACTTGGGAGCCTCACAGGTGCAGCGGCAGAGACAAGCTATGAGACTTATGGAAGAAAAAAACATCAGGAAGGTATCCCTTCCGCAGAGATAAATCTCTTTTCTTCCATTTGCTCAGAAACAGCAGTATCTGCTGTTCTTTTGGCCAGAGGAATGAAAAGCATCAGAGATCGGCAGCCACAGAAAGCAGCCCAGTCCTGACACAGAAGAAACAAAAAGTTACGCCTTGAGGTATTTTATCTTATTCCAGCTTTGCCGAAGGCTAAAGGCTTACCCATATCATCTTAGCTGGCTTTCCAACATTTTGATTACCTAAGCAGCTTTAGACTATGCCGGTTTGCAGTTATTTCAGAAACCTTGGCTACAAACGGTAGCACTTCTCATCAAAATAAGTCTTGCAGGGGGATGTGCTACTCGGAGCTCAAGGGATCATTTGCCATTCACATGGGCACAACAGTTAGTCATTGTCACATACTTTGTCACATGACTAAGAACTCTCCCCTTTTATTCACTGTTTTTTTTTTTCCTTCTCAGATGCAATCTGAGAGCTAGAATCTGCTGTGAGTGGATGGAGTGAAAGGGAATTAATGCACCATCAGACACAGCATCAGCTGCAGAGTTTAAATGGGATCCAGGCCTTCCCAAGCGTGCCCAGTTCCACACCTCCGCACAAAGCCCTCTGGATTACCTACAGCCAGCAGTGGGGTTTGGCAGCTGAGTTTTGCACGCACCGATTTAAGTTATGGTTGATATGGCAAGCAGCCAGCTGGCACTACATGTGGCTGATCTTTCAACCAGAACGTCCTTCGGCCAGGTCCTCGGGTGTCCTACACCAACACCAGCCATGCAGGTCTGTCGCTCATCACACGAGCTGGAAGCTTGGGCTTTGCTTTGCTTTTATTCAGAGTCTACATGAAAATGATGCATTTACTCACAGAATTTCTATTAAAATATTAAATACTAAAAGAGATCTCATTTCTCTATCTATCTGAAAACAGCAGGCTGTAGAAAGGGAGAATAATTAGCACCATTTCAAATTAGACAAATCTGGAATCATAAGCCTTCCTTTGAAATACTCAACCATGATATTCCAAGGAAAAGCAGTATTTCCCCCATAGAGTCTCGTTCTTTTACTACTCATTATTAAATGAGTCTGCTTCTGGAAGCCACTCAGCATCAGATGGTTCACAAAGTTAAGGAGCTGTGAAAAATTCCTGTATTAGCAAAATGCTATTGCATGTGGTGTGGGAGCTGCATTTGGGCAAAAGGAAAAACAAAGCAACAGTTAATGTTTAATAAAAGCATTCTTGTTAAGATGAGAAGTATACTTTTTGAACTGCGAAAACAAATTGAGGAGCAGTACAGCAGTGCTAAGGGATCAGGTGCCTTCTCAAAGTTCCTCTGGATAAACTCATTAAACACACAGCATTTCAGCTCGGCACTCATTAACGGGGCTGAAAACATTTCTTTGAGGGGATTAGAGCTTCTTAAAACTCTATTTAATGGTTTCAATGTTTCTTTCATTACAGTTAAATCGCAACCCTGGGAAGGACAGACACGTAATCCCGAGGTCAGGTTTGCTGGGTACTGTTGGAAAAGCATCAGGTGTGAGTGCAGTGCTGCTCGCCCTGCCTGGGCCCTGCACTGCTTCACAGGGAGAGCATCTTCCAGTGCTTTTACCACTATCAGCAAAACCAAGGATGTAAGGGCTGCCGTGAGAAAGGCTGCAAAGTTGAAGCCAGGTGCTAATAGGTAATTACTGCAGAGTCAGGTTTGTTTTGGAGACATTTCTGATTTCCTTGTGAACTATCTCAGGGCTTAGTCATAAAGGGCAGCATGCCAGGAGGCACTTGTCAACATATGACAGTTTTCAATACCGTAACTGCTTCCTTTTAACCCTTAGGAAGAGATCTGACCACGTGCAGCAAGGGCACCAAAAAAGAAACAGAAGCCCTGCTATTAAATGTATCACTCTCACTTCTGCCATGACATGAAGCACTATTGGATAACCCACATGAGCGTTAGCAGTGCATGGAAGAGCTTGAAATGATGCTTTTCTTGCATGCATGTGTTTATGACAGAAATTCCCTTGATATTTTCCCCTTCACAACTGCATCTTACTCTGTAGTGACTGAACAAAAGGCAAAGGAACTGCTAAGGAGGATTCTTTGCCCACAGTCCCTGCAGGCAGTAAAGCCCTCCTGGAGCTTGCCACTCACACCAGGAGCCCTGCTGAAGTGCCAGCCTTCACGTTCAGTCTCTGGGCTCACTATCAACCTCTCACCGCAGTCATGTTATCAGGAACCAAGGGAACGAGATGAATCCAACAAGTCAGCATCGATCAGTCTGGAAAGGAAATGCTGAAGTCCTGAGTTCACACGCCCTGGAAATGGCGCTGTAATGTGATGACTGCTATCTGCACCTTCCTAATTGGATTCCATTCGCTTAATTTTGTGTATGTAAACAGGGCCAGATGCTGTCTGTGCTGCTTACTGCGGTTTGACTTTGTGAGTGTACACACACTATTTACTTTTTACAGATGATGGCCACTTGGGTTGCTTTGTTATGGTTACTGTAGGAAATAAACATACTGAAAGCTGAAGAAAAGCAAACATAACCAGCAGCAGCTCCAAGCTGCCCTTATCTTGAGCACGCAAAGGCAGATCAGGTGTCAAAGGGAGGAGATGTTCCATCCAGCTGCAGAGGCACTGTGCTGCTCAGCGTGGCCTTGCATCAGGGACACTGAGGGAAGTGGAACGAGGGTTCGTAGCTAAGACTGTGGAGGTTCTGTTCAAACTTACAGGGAAGAGTGAACACCGAGAATAAGGAATAGAAGAGCATAAATTCTATTTGTTTTTCCATTTAGTTTCAGTATCGAGGAAGGGTTTAACATGAGCTCAAAGACCCACTGCTAAGCTGCAAGGCGTGCTGTGTTGCCAGATGGCCAGCAGGTCCCGTTTGTGCCATGGGGGCAGAGCAGAGCTGTATGGAGCAGTGCTTCTGCTAACTGTGCTACTTGTAAAGCTTTGTGGAGCACGGATGTTTCACGAAGTCTCCATTGCTGTCCTTTTGCCTTTGATTGCTTCTAAGGAAAGAAATACATACTTCTGTTTAATCTGGGGCAGCTTTTTCACCCTTTGCTACCAATGTGAGGATTCAAAACATATTTTCAAAGACAAAAGAGGCGTCATTACTCAGCCTGCATAAAATCATGCCAGCTGTACGTGGCCAACACTGCGGTAACTCCTACATTTTCTTATGCTATGTAAGTAGTTTTTTATTACAACCCTTAAGTGCTACTGAAAGGTTTTGTAGAATAGGTAGGCTACAGGTTCTGCTGACACTACACTATTGCCATAAGTTTCCACTGCTGATACTGCTGCTTCATTCTAAGATGGAATCAGTCCTCTGTTAAGTTATTGTCTGATGTCAGTCCACTGTCCTGGAGAAGTGTTGGAACAACTCGGCCTCCAGGACCAGCAGCTACAAAGGCTCATGCTTCCTGTAACACCTATAGGCTATACACCTAGAAAACCATCATGTCTCCAAAGCACCAGAGAGATGAGAATATTGTGATCCAGATGATGTGAGCTCCTTGTTTGTGATCATGCATACAAGCTAAGAATGAAGTCGCACGGCAATCTGCACTTATTAACTATACAGAGATGTGCTGAATGGGAAATAATCTTATAGAGTACAGCACATATATGGAACTGATCTGTAAATGTGGAAAAGTTCTTCACTTCCTTTCATCTCAAGTAGCTAAGCACAAACGTGAGGAACAGGTGGAATAAATCCTGAGTTAAATTGATACTGGACCAAATAAATAGGATTGGGGCCGTTATGATTAAGAGCAGTGTTTGTGCCACACAAGCAGATGCTGTGAGATTCAGGTGGTTGTTCTGCACCATCCCAGCAACACTGCCTTGAATCCAGCTCCACGCCGATGACCTCTCGGCAGTCCAGAAGCTGCTATGAAAAATAAGGCTAGGCTGTTGAAAGCTGACACTTCAACACATATATGTATATTAAGAAACACTGCTGTTTGACATACAGCTAAGGATCTTTTAATTTCTGTATGTAAACATAAAAAGCAAGAACAACGTGTGCTTTCCAACCGTGAGCAAAAGGGGGATGCATACTAGAAGCTTGTGCTTTGTGTTCCAATATTTCCTTCTGGTTTAGAGCTAAGAGCTTCTGGAATCTCTGAAGATGCAGGAAGGATGCGTTAGGTCCAGCACAGCACAGAATTAGGGTGGTACTACCCAGTGAAGCATTATGAGACTGATTTCTGTGTGCGTGTGTGATGAAAATGGTACCAGTTGGAGGTCCCGATGTAAGTAAGAGGCACCAGGCAGCACTGAGGTCAAGGCTGCCCTGGGCAGTGCTTATGCTGCCAGACCTCTTCTACTCCCTGATCAGTTTGCCATCATTTGTCATACCTTAGCAAAGGATCTCTAAAAGTACTTATGTATTTAAAACAGCGTTCAAATGAAGCGGGTTTCTCTGCACTGTTGTACAGTAATTGACTTCTGCTTCTGACTTCAGTTTCTTAGAAATGCCCTTAACTTCATGTGCTGCAGAGAAAGTCCTCACACACCAGTCTTCCCCACCTGGAAATACTTGGAGGCGAATGGTTGAGCTGGTGGGCTGAGGCTGTGTGCCTTTCACTTACAGACACCAAGCTCAAAGCAGGCACTACTAATGTTCTAGATGCCTAACCCAGGACTACAGAAAGGATTTGTTTGTTTCCATAAGTTACTGTCACTGTCTACCAGTACAGTTTCTAGATCTGCTCATTCTGGTCTACAGAGCACCATTTCCCTTGTATCCTAATTTACTATGATATTAGCAATCCAACAGATTAGATACCCATCTGATTACCCAAAGTGCCACCAAAGGCTAGCATTGTGTTAGCAAGCATGTATTTCATCTAAAAAATGATGCGTGGTCCCTGGTTTTATGTTTGGCAAATTATCTCATTACAATTCCATTGGTATGATTAAAACCAGTTTGGCAGAAAATGTCACTTCATGTAAATGCTTTTTCTGCCCAGGGCTAATCTAGAGTTAGTTCACATTCTGTTCCTAGCAACTGCTTTAGTCCCATAAAGAGACCGGTAAATAATTAACAATTAGGACGTCCCAATATTAGTCTAGGTTTGAACCTTTAGGAGGATCGGGCAGTGATCAGACACTCCATTTCATAACTGGATGAGCCTTTCTCACCATTGATCACTCCTATGCCACTCTGGAGGTTATGTTACAGTTAGCTTCTTTACTGAGAGACTGGCAACCAAAATGCAGGACATCAATTCATCTCAATTGGAGTTCAACCGTGCCCTTTATGAGTAAATAGCCACCAAGTAAATTGCAAAATTATCCATATGACTGTACCATCATCATTGAAGATATAAAGAGAAGCAGTCCCTTCGATTCAGATAACATGAGAGTGTTTCCACTGGCACTAAAAGGAAGATGAAACATTCATGCTTCTCCCACTTACATAAAGAATAAAGTTACATGATAAGTAATTGCTGATTCTTTCCAAAATAACATTAACTGTACCACTCATAACTGTTCAAAACATGAAAGCAAGTCCTGGGAAGGAACTCGTTTTCTTTACAAGAGCTGATAAGTTTATAACCTATTTCCAGATGGGCTTTATATTATATTTTTAGACCATAACCACTAGAATTGTTTCCATACCAAAACATAATGGCCAATGGCCATAAACACCAATGTCCATAGCCCACCGACCATAGCCAGCGAAGCATAAACCGCTCAGTTCCTACCTACAGAAAGGGAATGACCAAACAAAGCTAACCGTCCCCGCCAGCAGTGGGATTGCTATTAAGGTGTTCAGGCACACCAGTGATGTGTCAGGTGTAAGAAATGGGATAGAATACAGTGACCTGTCCCTTTGTCATGTCTCCAGCAGGAAGATTCTCTGCCATGCTCGTAGAGAGGTAAAGCTTTGGTTATAAAATAACAAAGCAAACATCATCTATTTCTGCTCATGTGACTGGTGACTCTGCAGAACTGGAATGTAGGTTTCTTGCATCTTTAGAACATGCAGGGTGGTAACTGAGGCTGCATCGCTGCTGGGACTGAATGATGGCTGCCGCCGGCAGCAGCCAAACGGATGGAATAGGGCAGAACTCTTCCCTCTGCAGGCACTGCACCCTGCAGCTGTTGGACTGGAACCTTACTGAGGACACCTTACTATCCTCACATAACCCTTTTATAAAATCACAGTATTAGTTAGCTTTTCTACAATTATAAACATGAAATATTTACTGTCTGAAGCCAAGGGTGGTGTAAAGCATGAGCCTGAAATCCTGCAGAGCAAAGTCTTCTCATACAGATGGACTATGAAACGGCAGCCCCACCCAAAGGCTCACAGTCTGTGAGCTTTGGCTGTGATGTGCACAGAAGCACCCCGCTGCTGGGCTGTACGAGTGGCTGCTGCCCAGCACCACTGGGCTAAGATTCAAGATCCCAATGGAGGCTATCAGTGGCGATGCTGGTCAGTGTTCTGTGCAAATGGGTAGGTACCTCTTGCAGAGCAACTGGAGGAAAGCGGCATCATTATGATGATACTTTAAAGACGTTCGATAGCTACCAGACCCTGCAGGTTTGATTCTGCAAAGCATGTGGTGGGGTCAAGAATTATCCCCAGAAAACAGCCAAATTAAGAAGGATTTTAAAAGTTTACAGGTTAGCGTAGCATTACCTATAGATGACCAAATTCCACCGTTAAACAGAAACCAGGGCTACACTCGTGTGTTCCATTCCATAACCTGACATGTGGGTACACATGGCTAAAGGACACTGCCTGATCCCTCTTAATGCAAAACCATGCAGAGCTGCCACAGCCTCAGCCAAAAGGATACCCAACCATGGAAAACGTCAGGCCAGGACATTCAGTAACTTAGGAATGCTACAGAAAACCCTAAAGCTGATCAGTAACAGCAGGAATGCATAAACATTGCTTGCCAGATGTAGTAAAGCAGAGGAAATAAACAACAATAATCTGGGAAGGGGAGTTATGCAACAAGAGAGCAAAGTGCACCATTTTGAACAGAACGATTTAGATTGTGAAGATGACAGACACTACTGGCTAAGTTCAGGAGGACCCAACCAAGCTAGATGAATGGCAGAAAGGACAGGCATGGAACATGGGTCAGCAAAGGCACTAACACAGCTCACAGAACCTCATTCATCCTTCATCTCATGGCAGAAGTCTAAATATCTCTGTATTCTGTGGAAGTTCAGCTAGGAGCTATACTGCATACAGCACCACAGCAGAGTCTATTAGCGAGCAAAGGAGCGTGGAATAATGCCCCAAAGATGATAATGCCATTAGAATACATACACAGGAACTCCCTACAGCCCTGAATTTGAGTTCATGTCTCCCTCACAAGGGACTGGAGGAGGCGACGCCTGCAGTATTAGGCCAGCTGGTCCCAGGTGTCCTTTCCCATGACACGTTCCTACCTCCGGGCAGAACACAGGTTCAAGGGCAACTTCTGAGAATAATCAGCTAAAGCAAAGCTTTCGTATGATGAGATATTGCAAAGTCCGGATCTATCTGTTTCAAACACACAACACAATGCCTTACCGAAGCCTTCCTCTACCAAATGCTTTTGGAAGCGTAGATTTACAGTCTATTATTCAAGGCAGAAAAATAGGATCAGTTCCAATTATTATTTGATGTTTCATACTGTTGCATTTCTGTGTTTGTTCCATCACTAATGACGTTGCAATGTTTTTCCTAAGTCTGTTGTTCCTAATAACAGCGCAGTCACACGAATCACCGTTTTCATTCATTTTTCATTGCCGGACTCCTCACTTAATATCCCTCAGTGGTCAACTACAGATTTCCCCCCCGGCCATAGGGATTCTCTCAGAGCTTCCATCAAACTAAGAAAGCCTGAATTAGCAGAGGAGCTAACGATCATTTTATCATCAGAAGGTGATCAAGAAGAGTACTCGTGATACCCTGAGGACACATTTTGTTCACCGAGAGCTTGGCAGTGTTAGCAGATGAGCATCTTGCTCCTCAGCCCGGCGCTAGCACGTTTATTCCAGGCTGCTCTGCCGCACTGGAGCGTAACGCAACGCCTTCCTCCGGTGCTGCTGCTTTTCTGCCATACAAATACATTGTGCTCCCCGCTCACCTCCCTTTACAAAAACACCTTCCTATCTTCAGATTTCAACGCCTTGTTTCATCCCGGCTTCATCATTTAACGCCCGGCATCAAGGATGGGAGCGCACCGAAATAAACACGTACGCATCACCTCATAAAACGCGCTGCCAAACAACATCCGCGGCTCCGAACAGACTCAATCCGAGCGGAAGGGGCTCAGCCCCGCACCGGGCTCTCCGCACCCCCCGCCGCCCCGGCACCGCCCGGGCCCCGCGCTGGGGCAGCCGCGCCCCGACCGGGGATGCTCCGCCGCCCGCACCGCTCCGCCCCACGCCGCGCC
>PPHD01015282.1:0-16196 GCA_002909625.1 Bambusicola thoracicus | reverse complement strand
CCTTCCAACCCAGGCCATTCTGTGATTCTGTGATTTAGCCAGATAACCACAGCCCTGATTCATCATTGCTTGCATCCCCTTGCCTTCTCTTCAAGTTAGCCTCCAATCTCAATGGGTAAAATAAAAACAAATAAATCCTTGACAAAATGCGTATTTAGAAGAAAGCCAAACAAACAAGAAAATTCATAACCACTTAGAAATAGATGCTCACACTTCTATGACTATATAGCAAAGATATAACATGAACAAAATTCCTTAGTAGTCTGCTGAAGAAAAATCCCTCACCACTTTCTAACGTTTTTAGGTTTACTTAAACAGAATGATAAGTGAGCAATTGAACTCATTAATACCAAAACAAAAGCATAAGTAAGCAACTGTACTCATTAATACCTTTTCCAAATTACAACACTACCAGATCATATATCCAGAGTTTGACCAGCTTGATTTAACCCTTCTGTAGTTACTGCTTTTAAAACATATTATTGCAAGTAAATTACCATCCCATTGTTATTTAGACTGTGGCAGTCAGAGGTTTTGCATATTTTATGACCCGTTGTCTTTCTCATTAAAAAAACAGGAAGGAAGAAGGCAGGCATCCTCTGCTTCTCAGAAGAGGGGAAAGGCCGTCACCCCCAGATGATGAGAAACAATAGAAATAGTGAAATTCTACTTGCTTCCGGACAGCCGGAAAGATTAAAAAAAACCAATCTTGTCAAAATGTTCTTTGACCTTGAGATTTGATTGCTGAAGTTATGATACAGTGCTTGACGACAGTATACTGAACATCATCTAAATTGAAAAAAGCAAAATAAAACAGCATATTCCAAAAGGAAAGATTTTACACGGACTCTACCCATAAGATCAGGAAGAGTTGCTAATCAGAGTCATAGAATATCCCAAGTTGGAAGGGACACATAAGGATAATCAAGTCCAACTCACCTATAGTAAGGAGATTTAAGCACAGGCTTAAAGTAAGCACATTCATAAGGGTCTTCTCAGCCAGGCCCTCTTTGGGATCCACTGCTTGCTTCTTGCTTCTAAAATGGAAAATTCTCTGGCACTTATGGATTTTTGCCATGACTCATTTTTAGTCCACTGGGATTCCTAGGAGTTCATGCATTTGGCATCAGGAGCAGTCTGGAAAGTTAAAGAACTTTTATATAACAGCATCTTCCTCAGGTAATACGTGATGCCTGGTCTCATGGGCTGTGTATTGCTCACTGAAAAGTGGAAAGCTGAATTGGAACTAAAAAAAAAAAACCTGCTTGTTTTTCACCTAATAAGTCAACAAAATATCACCAGCAAACCGAAGGGGGATAAGGTCTACAACCTTTATGCTTCCAAACAGAACTAGAAACAAACAGAACTACAACACCACTGGTTCTGTGAAGCAATTCTCTGCATACTGCAATTTTTAAATTGAATATAAAGCGACTTTCAGGATTTATCCAATTTCCATGCCAATGCAGCTCAACATAGATAATGCACAGGATACCATCTTTGTCATCTTATTAAAAATGTAAGTTAAAGTTAAGAATCCAACTGGACATAGACACGTGTTCTTTTTATGGGTAGAGAGGAACAATCCTATTAGTCTGCTTTGCTGTGCCTTTGCATCCCCATTTGGTTAGAACATGTTCAACTTAGTCAGAAGTTTACTAGCTATGAAAAATCATCTTACAGGTATAGAAAAAGTTGAAGATTTGTGCTACTCCCATGACAAAAAAAATCCACTGAACATTTCTGTTCTGAAATTCAGCAGCATATCTCCCTTCATCCAGTGAAGAACCAGTAGTTTCCTTGAGAGTTGTAATACCTGAGTCAAACAAAGAATGCTTTTTCCCCCCCAATTTTCCTGAATCAAATACTTTCCCCCAGAAGCTGTTGACAAAAAACTGAATTGTATTACAGGCAAAGCTGTCAATTACTGTGTCTTAGAGCTCCTTTTACCTTGCAAAATACATTTGCCATTTGGATCACTTTTGTCCGACGACAGCAACAATAAAAGCAACAAGTAGGGAACTGCGTGTCATTCATTAAACATAAAACTGCATTAACAATTTCAGCCTCTGGAGGCAAAGGTAAAACCTGGAGTTAGAACTGCATTCAAAGGAACAGCGCACTTTTTGAAGTCCTCCTTATCCTTATGAGCCACAATTCAATTTCTATTATGTATCTCAATTACACTGAGCTTTTTCACTCTAAACACAGTCAGTACTGCTGTCTTTTGACTATTACTGTAGCTGACAGCATCATTTTTTTAGTTAACATGACATTAAGGCCCACAAGAATTGAAATTATTTCATTTTACAGCACTTGACAGTTTGCGAGCAGTTCAAAACACTTTTAGACTTACTACACTACAGAAAGGCAATTTTCTAATATCACCACTTTCATCAATCATTCAGTACAAGACTTGCAAAACATAATTGAAATTTCTTTGATTTTCCTGAAAGCAAGGGACCTGCTATTTAGAATACACTGCTACTTGCACAACACTCAAATACACCTGCAGACAGTTGTCAAATTGTTCAGATTAGTTTTAGTATTGGGAATAAAAGCTCCTGGGAATAAATGCATGCTTGAACAAAACCTAGGGAAAAAAAAACAACAACAAACCACCACAACAAAATTAAATGAGAAGTAAAGGGGCTTGGTATTTTATAAGGCAAAGTTCCCTATGAAATCTACTCTTGGGTAAAGAGCTTTTCCTTTTCTTCAATAATTTGCCATCCTCCAAAAACACAGCAGCTGAGCCATGGCAGACTTTGTAGTCTAAGGCCACAGGAAAAACGAGGTTTGCAGGTGAGCTATTACAAGTGACACCAGTAATACCCTGCATGGGTCCGGGGAAGAGAACCTTTATTATTTTTCTTTTAAAGTCCTCTTTTGGAGTTGAAACAGAAGACTGACTTCAAAGCAAGGTGCAAAATAATATTCAAATAAACCCTCAGTATTGTTATGTGTATTGTAACATACACATACATATACACACACCTCTGCGTATGTCAGTGCTTACATCTGCTTGTACACAGTTGCCAGCCCCAAACACTTCACATTCAGTCTTCAGTCAACTTAGGGACGAGAGAGTGCCCTTCACATCAGGTTGCGCCCCAACAAGAGGGGTTTTCCTCTCTCTCTAACCTCAGGATGGACTGCCCCTCCTGGAATTCAACCCATGTACCCACACAGCTGTCTTTAACTGATGGGAATTTCCCTGGTCCTGGGCAGGGTCTGCTTGGAACCCTTCATACACCCATTTGCTTGGAAGCCTCAGCAAGTAGCTCCACACAGGAATTTCCCTTTACACTGAAGTAATACCCAGATCTACTCTGGAAGATAAGGCAACACAGAAGTTACCTGGACAAAACACAAAGACGGTGAAAGTTAGAGTACATCAGGCAGCTACGCTGAAAACCTCCTAAAACTTGTCAAGGTAATTTTATATTGGATTACTTTGATGCACTCTGTTGTGCCTACAAAGTTACCAGCCAGCCTGTTTTACTTCCTACCAGATAAAATCTTGTCTGATTTTCTGCCAGAATCAGTGTTCTTTCAACACGTTTCAGCTGTCGGTAGAAGGTATTTTTCTTCTCCAAGTTCTTGCTACAGTTTCATAACCAAAAAGACTTGTCTCCATAGTAAACATGTTGTTTTATAGATGTGTGTCACATGCGTTGAGTCCATGTGTTTAATAAAGGCAAGCAAATATTGCAAATGTTATATTTTCATAAATACATTTCTGTTTACTAGTGACTACTAATAATAATCCTTGGTCAGATTCAAGCTTTGTTTTCCTCCCCCCATCACTTGTATGCTTTGATAAGATGTATAATTAAAACAAAACAAAAAGACAACACAAAAACAGCAACAGATTACATTTCTGGATCGACACAATGATAAATAAAATAAGATTAAAGCACACCACTGCAGAAGCACATTTGATGGTAAACTTCACACAAATGGTTCATATATATGTGCGTGTGTATATACGAACACACTGTTTATGTTTCACTCAGTCTTTAAAATAATCTTCTGCTTGGAAAGTACCTACTTTAATAATCATATTTTTTTTTCCTGTTTAGTGTGGGAAACTTCAAGTCTAAGGAGCAACGCAATTTTCATTTCTTCTTCAAATGCCTCCTGCCACAATAACACTTCTTTCAAATTAAAATGAGGATATGACCTTTTTCCAAAAGCAAACGGGAATATAAGGCATTTAAACAAGAAGTCAGAGAACGAGCAAAGAAGTCAAAGGCCACAAACATACCTCATTCACAACAATACATGCCAGGATCAAAATTCACTCCCACATCCCATTACCATACTACTGAAGGAGTCCACAAAGGACTACAACTCTCCTTCTCTCCTCCTGGTAGCACCAACAAAAAGGCAAGTTGCTCCTGTTCCTAAAATGCAGGAGAACCAACCCAATTGCTTCTAGAACAACGAGACACAGCAGATGCTACTTTTCTCTGTGTATAAGCATGAGGAATCACAAGTTTCAGTAACAGGAGACAAGACTCGTAATCCTCTCTCACACGTTACTTCTGGCTATGCTAATTGCCTATATCAAGCACTTGAGCTCATGTCTCTCACAGCATAGGAATTAGTAACTACTAGAAAGATCTGAATTTCAAGGTTGAGACACGCTGTGTCTCTTGTGCAAGGGACCAAAGCATCAGAGTCCACAGCACCTTACCTCTTCAAGTCCAACATCAGCCCAAGACACAGGTGCTGTTTACAAATTGGCCTAAGAGGCACTTAAGCTATCAGAAAAATGGTGACTGCACATTTGATCCACATTTCGTAACTTCACAAACATTTCCTTTCTACTGAGGCAAATTCTGAAAATTACATTATTCTGGAATCATACTAAATCAGCAGCCCAGTTGTTCCAAACAGTTCTTCTGTCTGATCAGATGTTATCTCTGTTTATAATCTAAGTGCCTATGAACAAAACAAAAACAATAAACTACACTCTTATGAGGTAAAGTCATTTTGCTCCTCCACTTTTACGTGCTTAAGATGCCATCCAGGATGCTTAGATATATAGTTTATTTTAGTCACAACAAGAAAATTACTTTGTAGCAACTCAGTTGTGACTACTGAGACAAAGTTACAATTTTTTTCCCCTTTCATTGCCAGAAATGTTACAAAATAAATATTAGGAGAGACATTTAATTCAACTGTGTTAGTGCTTCAAGCCAGAGAAGAACAAAAATCAACACGCACAGTACATACAAGAACTGACCTTGGAATTTCAGGTTGGGAAAACTGAGACAAACTACCAGTGAATGCACAGGAGTTCCATGGAGACTGAGAAATGAGGAAAACTTCCTTCACAATATTTTCCTATGTTCAAGTGAGTAGTAAAGAATCCTTTACTCAGTAACATACATAAACTGCTTCGATAATAGCCACAGATTTAGTTTTCAACTTCTTAAAATGAATTTAATTCACTTTAAGGTGGATTTACTTTGGGAACCAAGAAGTGTTTCCTTCCTGTTTTGAAGACAGAGCTATTCAGCAAAATTAGACCATGCGCTACTGTGAGATTTAACATCTCTTAAGAAAGAAGAGCAGCCTGGTCTGGTGGTTGGTGACCCTACACATAGCAGGGGGGTTGAAACTAGATGATCTTTGAGGTCCCTTTAAATCTAGGCCATTCTATGATTCTATGAAAGAAGGTTACAGGATCTTCAAGGACTCCAGGAACATATTTCAACAGGATAGTACTATGCCAGTAAGAAAATGAAAATAGTTTTGAGAAGCAATGGTTCTCCTAGCAGCTTTCTTCCATAGCTATAAGGGACACAAAGAATTTCCTCTCTGTAATTGTTCAAACTCTGTTAGTTTTCTGTCCCTGTAAATCTAACACCCTTCCTTTTAGCAACTATCAAAATTGTTTTTCAACAGAGAATATTCTTGCACCAGAAGTTAGAGATTAGAATGCGCAAAGGGAATATTTCCTGTGCTACTCCACAGAAGGTAATTAACATACTTTTTTGTCATAAATTCCTTCTGAAAATAAAATAGCCACATGTGGCACATTAGGGTGTGGCAGGGCTATACTCATTTCTGCCAAGTACACAAAGCTTTCTACAAGTCTGTAGACAAGCACAAAACATTACTTCACTACTTACAGATAAAGCATGCCTACATCATCAGTTAATGGTTTAGTAACCGTGTTTGATAAACTCTGTTATTTGCATAGGTAAAAAGATCCTATAGCTACTGGGCACCTCCCAGAATGAGACCATTGTAGCAGTATAGTACCTACCTGCATGGCAAACAGGAATTGGATTAGAAAGATTATGCTGTTACAAAGTAGAAATGAAATAAAGATAGCACCTGTGTCCTGAGCTTGCTGAAAGGTTCCCAGAGGGAGGATCTCTAGACAGAGAACCTCCTGCCTGTGGAGTCAGCCCTGAAATGGGGTCTAGGAGGGAGGGGGGAGCATGGCTCCACTCCTTCTGGTCACTCAGGTGAAACTGCGTTCACCTGTGCCCCTGCAGCTGATTCAGTGCTCATCTCAGGTGGCCAATCAGAGGTTCAGGCCAGGATTCAACAGTTCCCATACACTACCAAAGCAAATAAACTAAGCAGGAGTGTTTCCCATTTGTTGCTCTCCTCTATTTTCCAGCCTCCAGTTTGCAGAAGGAAACAATGCACATGGATGTTAATGTGATAAAGTGCAGCCACATCTTGCAAAGATCCAAACCCTGTGCCTCTGCATATTTCAATTTTCGTGACTCAACTCTGACATTCCAAAGGAATACAAGTCCTTCCTGAACAATATGCACCTCACAATACTTAGTACATGCTCACAATAGAAACTGTGAGATACGGAGCTTGGAAGAATTTCTACATCCTTCAATTCTTCTAAACACAGTTGAGCACAACCATCTCAAAAGGAGATGGAAGTGCTGCCTCTATGCAAGTGAAAATGTAGTTCTCTCCCCTTGTATGAATCCACATATATGGGATCCAATACAAGGTGACTGTTCATAGCAAGAAGCTTCTTATACCACTTCTGTCATCACATCCCCTCTAGTTCTGTTTTCTTACAGAAAAGGAAGAGAATCCACAACATAAGGAAGGCTGACTTACAGTGAGTGGGCAGTCCCTCAGAGCTGACCACGTAGAATACAAATCTCTTCTTCTTTTAGAGTGGTAGAAGCCCAAGCAATTCCATTAGACAACACCTGGGAAGCTCACAGGAGTCTGCTGCTGGATCTGAAAACAAACATACCAGATTTAAAATAAACTTCCTGCTACTTTGTCCTTCCATACCTGGAAAGTATGAGGGAGCTAGGGAGCATGATCTATGAATATCTGAAAAGCTTTTTACTCTTTTTTTCCCCCCTATTGTTGTTAACTAAAACCTTTCCCTAAAACACAGCACCTATAACTACATCTTCCTCCCCTGACAGGTGTACATTAGAAGCTCAAGTTAGCAAAACTCTCCTACAATTAAGCAACTAAGTTTTAGTCTACTAACACACTACCTGACTAATACATTTGTAACAGAAATCCTTCTCGCTCAAAGATGTCCAGAATTCTGCACAACAGATGCAACTCTGCTTAGGGTCTGGGAAGCTCACTTTCACACATCCAGTCTGCACAAAAAAGAAGATGAATTCTGCCTGGGAGGAGATGCTGGGGGTTACTACCACCTTTGAAAATCCTCACCATTATACAGCCATTGCTTTCTAGCAACCAACATGCAGTTTTGTATTTAGTCAGATGCGCTTTTTCTGAAGACAGCTCAATTTTTCAGTTTTCACAGCCTGTAACACTTCTCTGTACAATATCAACACTGCTAATCAGAAAAGGCTTACGACAAAAGCTATGGATGTGCTCAATTTGAGCTAAAAAAGGATCAATATTTTAACCTGTTCCTACATTCATAGACTGTACAGGCCTTCATTCTGAGCATCTCAATTTGTATTGAACCAAGTCAGCTCCCGTAACAACCTGACGATAATCTTCCCAGAACTTTATCATCAGCAGAGGGCAAAGTGGTGTCTGGGTACCACACAGCATTTACTGCTTACAAAAGCTAGTGTAGCCTTAAGTTTCCTGCAGCGCTTCGATGCTTTCCAGATCTTTCTTCAAGATCAACAGGGAAGAACAGAATTCCTCAAATTAAATGTACCCTTGATTCAAAACCGTTATCCGCTATGAACATTTGAAATAAAAAGAAATACACATTATAACTGCTAAAGCTGTATATATATTATATAACTTTTAAACTCACAATTTAACATTCCTACATGCTGTGAATAGAGCATACGACTTCTTTTCAGAAGCAGAACTCAAATATTTTGCATGTGCTGAGTTAGTGGCATTACCGCCTTCATTCAGTATTATTCTTAAAACGTTGGCACGTTTTCCAAAGGATAAGAAAATAAATCCTTTTTTTTCTGTTTTCAGCTCACTGAGCTCTGAGTAATACGTTTGCCTTCTTTTATCAATTGTCTATATTTAATAACTCCTAATTTCATGTTTACACTTAATTCCTCGCTTCTTCTGCTTGTTACACTCCTAGAAATGCCACCACCACCCCCAGCTGGTTTGAAATCTAAACATCTGTGATCCAATTTTAGGATTTGATCTTTTAACGTATGAGCTCGTGTAGCAAAATACTGAGACTAGAAAGCCTGTGTTACCCATGGTATTTTATATTAATTCTAAGTTATTTCATTTGCGCTGCCTTTTAAGATTGGTGACTTAAAACAGCTATTAATGCAATAGCCCGCTGACATTTTTAGCCTGTAGGAGCCTGCAGTGGGCAGAGGCAGCTGAAATAATAACATATTTGAGTGATGAACCAGCTTTACGAGTTTATTAGTCAGACTTTCCCAGATCTATGGCTGGCATCCTCCCCAGTATCTCAAAAATTAAGCTGTTTCACATTAAAAACTTCCAACCAATCGCTCACTATAAACTTGTTATGTTCAAGGCAATAGAACAACTTTATGATAAGCCCCTACAAATAAACACGAACACCTAGCTTTGAAAAACAGGGCCTTTAACTTTTTGAGTTGAAGATATGAACAAAGAAAAACAGAAGGAATAATCTGATATAGATTAGTCTGAGAAAATTACGTTACTCATCAGGAATAAATTACATGTCACACTGAAATAGCAGAGACCCTAAAGGGGACCCACACGGTCAGATCTTACGCAGCAGTCCCTACAGGTCATAGGAAAAGAAAGCCAGGAGCTACACAGAACGGCACCTACAGCTCTCCACTTTCTTTTGCAGCTCCTTGTGCAAGAGTTCTGGCCCTGCCTTCACAAGTGCAGAATTTATGACCTACATGCCACAGAGGACAAGCCCAGTATATGGGCATTCACCTTGAACAATGTTCCTAAAGGTATGAGAGAAGTCCATCAGGGAACAGAGGCATTTCAGACTGTCTATGCAAGCAAAATATACTTTTTTTTTAGGGAGGGGGAGGAATATAGCATAGCATAAATGTACAGGAACTGTTGAATCACAGCTTGAACCTCTGATTGACCACCTGAGGTGAGCGCTGAGTCAGCTGCAGGGGCACAGGTGAATGCAGTTTCACCTGAGTGACCAGAAGGGGTGGAGCATGGTTCCCCCCATCCTAGACCCCATTTAAGGGCTGACTCCCCAGGAGGAAGGATCTCTATCTGGAGATCCTCCCTCTAGGAACTCTTTGGCAAGCCTAGGATATGGGTAAAACCTTTATTTCATTTCTACTTTGTAACAGGATAATCTTTCTAATCCACTACCTGTTTGCTATACAGCCATACACATAAAACACCCTCTCCTCTGCTCCTAGGAGATAAAGATCAGATTTGAAATCTGGAGGACAAAAGCAGTAGTGCTTTGATCACGCAGATATCCATATAACTCCAGTCCTTTTATAACTCATCTAACGAACAGGCCAACAGGTAATAAGCTATTCTCGTTAACAAACATTTTGTTGCTGAGTATTTTGCAATATAGGTGCACACTTCCTAAAATCATCCGGGAAATCCAGACCGAATGAACTGCACCGCTTCACAGCCTGTTGGTCCATCCATGGTTTCAGTGTTTTTGTACTTCTGAAAGAAAAAAAAAATGCCCACTTGTGGAGACCCAACACAGAACTTCTCACCATCACTTTCACAGACATCAGAACAATTAGAGTGTGATACGCTGGAATAGAATGACAAAAGGAAGACCAAACATCACTCTCGGTGGGGAGCTACGGCTCATGTGAACATCACAGAAAGATGCTCATTTAATGCAGAATGAAGGAAATCCATTATCTGGCACCCAAGGAAAATATATTAAAAAAAAAGAATATGCAGTAGTTGATTTTTTCACAACTCCACAACAATTCACTGAGCTGTTTAATGCAGCTTATCTACAATTGGTACAGTGCGTTTCTAAATATTTCTGGAAAAGCCTGCAACAAACAAATACCAAACCTGGCAATTAGCTGCCATTTGGTACAAGCGTGCAGCAGGCAAACTAGGCCCTTCACGACTGACTGGTTAATTCCCTCACCTCCGTGTTTGCCATTTGTTCCTGCTGCAATTCCTAGTCAAGTCAGTAGCAACATGACTGGAATGAGATTGGGAAATTAATCCAAGTAACTCAAGTAATTGAGCTAATAAGTCAGACAGGAAAAAAGCCAGATTTTTAGCCACACTGTTAGCTGAACCAGCTCACTGCACGGATGCCAATATCCATGCAATCAAAAGGACAAACCGAGCAGCATGCAGAGCAGCTACCCCATTTTTGGAAGTGGCATGAAATTATGCTGATTGACACTGAAAATGGAACTGGGAACAAAGTAGCAATAAGAAAGCATCTTGCCAGAATCAGCCTGCAATAAGCATGGTTCTAAATTCAGTTCGATGCATGTGAGCAAAAGCCGTCAGTAATGCCAGGCCTGACTGAAACCACAAATTAACATCTTACAGTCTGCATGATAGATAAGCTAGTTACAAATGCCATTATGTAGTGCTAGCTTTAATTGCTCCAATTCCAAGCTAAATATAACTTGGAATCTAATAGCTCCCCCTCAGCTTTTCTGTCTGAAAAGAAGAGGAAAAAATTCAAGATAGAAAAAGCAAATAGGTATACCCAATTGCACTTCATCACAGAGAAAAAGGAAGCAAACCACTGAGACAATTAAGTTGGAGTCTCAAGTACTCATGCAGCACTCCTGGTTGCAGTAGGCTGCTGTTTGCTCTCCTACCAACCACTCTGGCTCCAATTACAGCCAGCGAGTGAAGCACACGTACCTGCTCCTGTCCAAGCACTGCCATTTCTCTGCTCTATTAGCAGGCTGTACTGAATTCCACTTGCCCGATGCTTCCAGTTGAGGTACTGCCCTGGTACCCACGTGCTCTTCTCTGTGTATCACCTGGCTCAGCAGCACAGGGGAAGAAGAAGAGGGCAAGTGTCCTTCTGCACATGTGTGCACCTTGATCCTCGCCTGCTGCTTTTGTATTGGTATTACATATATGAGGGGTCCAGCAACTGCTGCAGCAGCATAGACTACACCAGCCTGATAAGGGCATGAAACAAGTTATTCTGCCTTCTTGCACCAAATCAGGATTTTGAAAAACTTAAATGCAGAGTTCTGTGCAGCAGGCTTTAATTTTCCTCTCTGAGCTGATAAAGGCAGAAATTTTGGCTGACAACTAGAAATGTGTCCTACAGATTCAGCATTTTTATTAATCAGCATTATAAGTCATTATGTCACTGAAGTTCCCCACTTTTTCTACTGTTCAAGGCCAGGGGAGAGACATAAATCCCTGTTGTAATGACAGACAACAGACCTCCCACTGACTGCAACACCCTTTCTACACCCCCCCCTCCTCACTGTGCCATCAGCTGCCTTTTCCCCCTCCTCCACCTATTTTTCCTCTCTGGCTTTATCTATCCTCTGCTCATTTTACTCAGGTGAGGTCTTAAGTTAAAAAAGCAAACAAACAAACAACCCTCCCCCCCCAAAAAAAAAACAAAAAAAAACCTTATTTTTAAGAATTCTGGTTGTCTTCATCCCTTGTCTGTGGTGTGTGTAGACAAGAATGTTGCTATTTATGGAAAAAAAGTATTCATCAGACCATAAGAATTACTGAACGTGGCATTAAAGATGAAAAGAGGGGCCAGCTGACTCCAGCTCTGCTTGCCTTGCGGAGCTGTGCATGCACTGCAGGAGCACAGCTGGAGCTCTGTCAGGAGGAACCTTCTGCACTGAACAAGCCCAAAGTCAGTATCCCAGACTTCCTGTCCCCTGGCCTACCACTTCTGCGACAAGGAGCAGGCTGGATAGAACAGGTTGTTTTTGTATTTGTTGTTTATTGTAAGAAATGTTAAAGCAAACCTCCTGACATGAGCTGTTCTACAATAGAACATCCACGCTCTCCTGCTAGCAGAGCTGACACAGAGCAGAAGAAGAGAAGGAAGGCTCCCTGCTGTCAGTGCAGAGACAGACTTCTGCCATCCACTTCTGGTAAATGCAGTAACAAAGCCACTAAGGCTTTGCGTTCTGAGGTAGCAGACCAAGATAGGAAAAACAATACCAAGCATAGGGATGAATGCTCCACAGACTTAATACAAAGACCTTCTGCCACTCTCACAGGCAGCATTTTTGTTTTAAAACCTTGCCAATCACAACAGCCTATTTGGTAATTCAGCACAGCTGAATATTTAAAAAATAGCTGCCCACTCAACATCATGCACCTCTTGTGGATAAAAGCACTCCTAGTTATTATATGGTAACTGCGGTGACCCAGGACTCGGTGTCCTGATGGCTGGAGGTGGCAGCCAGGCACAGGCAGCACGGGGCAGCCCGCCAGGGGTGGCTGCACAAGACATCTCCCATCCACGTTTAAAAGCACTGTACAAAATGTAGTAGAGAAGAGATGCACCACACGGTGCCTTTTAAAAGAGGTCCAGAAAAAGAGGAGAGGAGAGGAGAGGAGAGGAGAGAAAAAGCACAAGAAGATGAAAAAACAGTGGACAACGGCCAAAGCAAACACAGGATTTGTCTGGGAAAGGAAGCATGCAACTGCAATAACCTGTAACCTTCCAGTAAATCTGGATCTGAAGATTAGAGAGGAAAAGATATTAGAAAAAGGTGATTTGTTTTCTTGTCCTCAGTAATACTGAGGTTTTACTTTCTTCTCCAAAATTAGAACAGCTGTGACAGTATAAGCCCTTCTTCTGTTCCTCTTAGTCTCACACCTGCACACAGAAACCCACAGAAGCAGAGAACATTCAGTTTTAAGTCAGGACAATCGAAACCTCAACGTTTACAAAACTTCCATGGAAACAGTAACGTAACTGCTTTTCCATTAATTAAAACAACAAAACTCATGAGAATAAAATTTCTGTCATTGTCCAGAAGCTGCAACCTACTCAACGTTGGCTCATTCAAAGAATTTTTCCTGCACAAATAAACAGAAATAGTAACGGCCCATTATGTGTCTACACATTCCAGAATGCATTCATTTACCAGATGCTTTTCTCTGCATCTTGTGACCTGCAAGATTGCTTCATTCAGCTGTAATAATAGCTAGGGAAAAATTCTGGCAACAGCTATTGCTATATATGTAACATTATGGGGAAATAAAAATACGTTTTTATATATAGATATTTTCACTTCTATATGACTTGAGATACGTTTTCTCTCATACAAATATTTCTCTGTAGCTAGATGCACACAATGTGAATTTAGATAGACATCGCAAGTCACATTTAGGTGAATGTTTTCACCATCAGATCTAATAATTCACAAATGAAGGCCTTCTGCCCTCCTCTTTGCACTTGAGGCACTTCCCTGCTGAACCAAAGCTGTAATTCTTCCAGGCGTTCAAGGTTCCTCCAAACACAGTTGGAGAACAGATTGGGAGGTTATGTAGCAAGACTTTAAACAACTGATCCAGCTGCATCTCAGGTGATTTAAAGGAAATTAAAATAGCAAAGAGAGAAAGGTGGGTGAAACTCCAGAGTACTGGGAGTTACTTGTGGCAACTTTCCTTGTGAATGGACTCCATTCATGAGATCAAGATGCTGAACCTGGGGGACAAGGTGACACACCGCAAAGGATCTGACAGATGGAAGTGAGAAGTGAAAGTTATTGGGCACCCACGCAATGTTGACATGCAGCCTCGCTGTGCTAGCAGAGGAAAATGAGGATGTGGCCAAGAAGGATTCTTATCTCCGATCGTTTGATAGAAGACAAAGCCCTAACGTAGATGGCAGCAGGGGTCAGGCAGACAAGTAGACTGTCCAGTCAAATTTGCATGACCGCATCAAATGTTTTCAAGTATCAGTGTACTGGTTTAAAAGTAATAAAGGAGGGGAAAAAAAGAACAGAAAAAAAGGCCTGTACTACAAAACGGAAGAACTTGAATTGGGTATTAAATATAAGGCTAAAAATAACAGGGACAAGAGAGCCGTAGCAGCTAAAGCACATCTTGTTATTCGGAAAAAAACAGAAGTGGATGTATGGGTGATGCATATCTACACAACTTTAAACTGTGACAGACTAAAATAGATACATTATATAAAACTGAGACATTGCAAAGTAAGAATACGTTCCGTTTTGGTCCAGAAAGGCACTTTAAAGAAAAACTGTCCTATACGTAGCGCTGCAGGTCTACAATGGATCCCAAAAATCCAGCTTTGTTCCAGATTTCATTATAGTTAGAGGGAACTGTGCACTACAGGAGATTAACTTCTCCAACAAGTGAATAAGGAGCAAAAGGAATTAGCTGAAGAAGTCAGGCAGGTTGAGGAATTCTGAAATCCAAACCAGAACTGCTAAGCTGCTGCAGAAACCAGCCTGGAAATCCCTCATGGGATGCAGGGTGCAGTAGACAACTTCTAAGATGAAAGAGCCTGAATAGATGGGCTTCTCCAGACCTCTCTAATGGCAGGCAAGGAACTGATTAAAGACATTGCACATCATACCTTAAAGCGCAGGAATAAAGTTAAAGCTTCTCTCCAAAAACTTATATATATATATAAATTTAAAGTGAATCTCTTCACCAAAACATCAAAATTTCAACTTTACTCATGAACCTTCTTTGTGAAGGTGTACAAGGAAGGAGGGGGGTTAAGGATGCCTACAGAATATTAAGTTCAAAAAGCTGCAGATCAAAGAAATAATGCTTTTTGGAATCTATGTGTAGGCAACTGAACACACGTAGCATTTGCTATGAGATTTGTTGGTATTTTCTTACTGATTCAAGGACAGATTTGCAAAGATGAGCACACTTTGCATGCTCCCATCTCCCGAACCTCAGCAATTCCCACAGTTCTGGGAGGCTGATACACACAAACAGGCATGTTTAAACCTCTGTGCAGGGATCAGAACACTTTTCTTCAGCTCCCCAAAAGAGAGCAATCGGGATGAAAATTATAACTTGATTACGAATTACATGAACCTTTTAATTTAATTATTTAAATGTAAGCTATTCAATGAATATATAGTATTTTCCTCTTTTCTGCATAAGGCTCACATTACAGACACTGTCAGATGAAACTTACATGTTTAAGTGTTACTTCTGGGAACTCACCCATATCCTTTCATCTCCTTCTTAACAAGCAGCCCAGTATACTTCCCTCCACGAAGACATGACTGTAATTCAGCAAATTTCCTTACGATCACTTCGTGCTATCAAAAGCATGAGATCACAGTTCTTTTTTTCACTGAAGAAAAAAGACTCTTGTGCTTCAGCTTGTGAGCCTTTACAATCTAACCTGTAAATCCAATGCAAATCTAATGTAAACAGCAAAGCATTACAACTCAGTCAGCACGGACATGGGATATGCCAGAGTTTCCCTTCCAGCAGGCTTTGTTGTTGTTGTTTTTTCAAATATATTATTTATTTATTCCAGTCTGCCCAGGCTACAACTTGAGATTTTGCTTGCACTTTTCCTACCTTCCACAAACCTTTTTCACACGCGAGTGTTTCAGAGGCACTCAGTCAGTGGTTATAATATAAGATGAATTGACTTTGCTCAGGAGACGCCCATTATTTTCAAGGGCCAGAAGGAACCGCGGAGGAGTTTAGAAACAACAACAAACAACAAACCAAAACAAACACCGTTTGGTCAACCGGAATAAGAAGCTATATGCATTCATATAGAGAAATCTGGATTCCCAGCCTTCATCGCTAGTTCCCTTAAATGGTTTTATCCACAC
>PPHD01015281.1:0-16196 GCA_002909625.1 Bambusicola thoracicus | reverse complement strand
CTCCGTCCTTTGCTTATCATGGCAAGCCATGTGTGAAAGTGGCATAAGTCAGTACAGCTTTTGGAGTTCCCCTCAGCCAGAGACCCTCCAGCTTGCATGCTTCCTCCCTCACCTGAAGACCCTATCGTGCAATGGCTACGTTGACAACACAGGTCATATAACCTTTTCTACCCTAATTTACCTTCCCTAAAATTTGTATAGCCTTACGCAATCTAAAACACCTATTCTAATTTACCTCCCCCCCCAATGGAATACTGATTGGTCATAGGTTAATACATTGTTTGCTTAGAGTACATGTGATTATATAGCTCATATGTGCAACAGCTTGCTCAGAATATGTTTAATAAACTGTTTTGGTGTACCTGGTCTGTGTCAGTGAAGTGTGCCGTAGTCATGGTCTTCCAGCTGGGTAACATAAACTAGGAAACAGAGTGGGACATTAGGTACAAAAGTCTGCTGTTCTGAGCAATCCCAGAGTTAAATGGAAAGCAATAATTTCTACTTCATGTTGTATTCACCTATTGTATATGTTCTCCCCTTACCTCTCCCTAGTTTGGAGGAAAAAAAAATTGCATTATCATTGTTAGGTAGGCAACGTTATCCTTACATCACAGAATGAATGAAGTGAGACAGATGGGGGTTTGAGGCATTTTTACACTAATTATTCAGCTAGTATAGACGTAGAATAACATACAATAATTTTGTACTAATAGAAAACAATGATAAATTTGTCCACTGTCCATTTCTTACTCCAGAATGGCTGGTGCAGCATAGCTTGTATCCATACAGATGGTGAGAGACTTCATACAAAACAGGCTGGATGCTTTCAAATCAGTTATTGGGAATGGTTCTTAGTCTTTGTTTATATCCAAAGCATGCCTATGAATTGTTTGGGAGAATGTTATTTGGCCCAGGTCAAAATGTGCCACAGGGAACCTCACAGTTTGCCTTGGCCCATAGTTTATGAGTATGGATGTAATCAAAGGATCTCACGTAAGGCCATGCAACAACTACACTGCAGAACATGGCTTGTAACACTGTTCTTCATTCTTAGCATCATCTCTTGCTTTTGTGAAAACTACTTCTTGCCTTTTTTGCCTCTGTTCCTTCTCCTCTCCCTCTCTTTCAACCTCCATAAGATATGGTGCTACTGTGGGCAGGCCTCTAGAGCAAACAAGCATGTTACTATGCTACTGTATCACTTGTAACAAGGCAAAGAGTATTGGCATTTTTCAGATTTTTCTAACAACATTTAAGTTATGGTTAACTGCAGTTCCTGTTTAAAGGACTAGATTCTATTATCAGTGCAGTGTCAAGGTAATATCTGTACATAATGTTCTGTAGAAAGCAACATGGCAAGATACTACTCATCATTAGAAAGGATAGTAGATTCTGGCCATGAGGCTTATTATTGTAGTGGAAAATAAAACCATAGACAAAATTCAATGCAATGAAAAATTGGTGCACCATACCTCTGCAGTGATTTCTGCAAAAGGCTCAAGTCTGAGCAACTGGAAACTGATGCAACTATGTACTGAATGTGTAGGAGTCCTACAGCATTGTATTATAAGGGAGTTTAATATCCTTCATTACAGAAAGTATGCATACTTCATTTGTATAAGGTGGGTCATATTAAGCTCTAGCTCAGTTGTACCCTATGCATTCAAGTCCCTTGGTTTATTAATTAGTCCCAGAGCCAAGTAGTTTTCCATCCCCTCTCTCTATCAGTTGTAGTAGCAAGATTTTAATTAATTTTGATGCAACACAGTAAATTGCTTTCTACAATTTAGGCACCTACTTATCTTGTAAAAGTCAGTGGCCTTTGGTGAACAGGGGAGAAGAACCAACATTAGTGGAATATTATTTTCCCAAAAGCTTAGTGTAACAAACGATGCATGTTTTGGCACACAATTCATCTACTGCTGTGAGAAACACACAAGCCTGTTAAGAGTGGACTTACTGCATTTTCTGAATGTCTGTTCTAAGTGGCTGGACCAGTAGTAGCAACCTGCTACTTGAACACAAACAAAATCTGGTGTGTCTATCTTGCAGATAGGAAAGATGAAGCAGTGCGTTCACAAACCATCCTGAGCATGAATGAGAATCCCTTTGACCTGGGATCGAAGAAGAGGAAGAAACTGTAGATATGTGCAGTCAGATTTAAGTTGCATGGTTGTAGAGAAACTAAAGGCTGCTTGCTTTGCGCACAGATAGCCATCATATGTGATGAGGGTCAAAAGGTATGTGCATATTTTTATCTCCATCCTGCAATTTGTGACCCACCTGGAATAATTTTTAAAAAATCCTGTAAAACAGAACTTTCTATACTGCTTCAATGTCTTCTCACCTCAAGATTAGGTTCCTGCAGTATGATTTGCTCTTGAGATCATTCAGAACCTGATATGAGCCCATAATGCAACAGTCAAAAATTAATGGGAGTTTAGGCTGGCAGCATGCGATGCCAGTACTCTACGAGCTGTGCTGGCTTCCTCTGTGACTCGGGGTGCTCAGCTTTACCACTGTGGATGTGGACTTTCTCCTCAAAGTGCTGCCAGGAAACCATCAGCAGAAGCATCTGGGTGGGAGCTCAACTGGCAGCAGAAGCTGCCACAGGGCACACATTGCAAGAGGCACCCAGGCTTAGCAGGCCACTGCACCGAGCTGCCAGGTGTGCTGCTAAGGTCATATTGGTTTTTCTTGAGAATTTGGTGAAAGGTGATCTGAGGGATGGACTGGCTTTCTCTTTTATCATCTAATTGCAGAATTTAGTATAGGTGTGCCTCATTTCTGAGTTCTACAAATAAGCTTGCAATAGCCAAAGGAGATGAGAATAAGTCTGCAGTCAGCACTTGAGCTGTGGGCTCACTGTAATTGTGGGCTTGACATGTCTGCCTAAGCGAAACCTTTGTTTTACCTTACAAAGGACTGAAGAGCAAATCTAATTACTGTGCTTCAGTGAGGAATGTCCGTATCAAGTGAAGGGGACACAGGAGACAAGCACTGAGTGCTTGTTCCAAACCTAGCCTATGGAAACAAAGAACTTAAGCTAGTTAACCTGATGTCCGGTAATAATGCCAAGTTTTCTCTTGAGCACAAGAAATGGCTGAACTCTCCAGCATCTGTATGCTGGAAGTAAGTGAATTGTGTAAGTGACCCCAGCTGCATTACTGGATTTTACCGTCCACAATGTTAATAGAAAATGCACTGATGCATATTACTGAAAGAAAGCCCTGAATATGAAGTAGCAATAGAGTTAAAAACAATTCTCAAGTCATTGTACAGGGTAGAAATGAACAGAAATAATGGAGATTTCTACTCCTTAAAATTAGCTTTTCTTCAGTGACAAGTGCAGTTCAATGGCAGTTGCACACTGAAGCATGCGGTGGCACCTAGTTACCGTGATGTAGCTGTGGCAAAATACTATTTGTAATGGAACAGAATTGAAGTGTGAAGTTATTCTATAAGCTGTTTGGATATTTTGAAGAGAATGGTTTGCACCATCTCAGACTGTATGTTGAAAAGACTCAGGAAGTATTCAGGTCTTGTTCTGCCCCGTACCTATGTGACCATCATGTCTGTGAGAAAATAATCACAAATTCTCTATAAAGAGGAATCACTGCCGTTCTCTGTAGAGGTCTGAAACTTGGTGAGGGTGCTACAATTGATAAATCAGTGTGCTTCTTACACATTCACAGAAACTCATATTAGTATGTGAAATGCATATTTTAAAACACTATAATATGTTAATTGCTTAACAGATTCTTGCTTAACAAACAGTTGTATTCATATGCAAACATATATTCATAAAGTTATCTTTTAAAGTGGATAAGTATGATACTTTATAATGAAGCCCCACACAGGTAGTTTAACCAATGACTACATACTATTAATAGTTAGATCATTCAAGAGAAATCAGTGGTAGTGACACCACTGCCCACAGGTCTCGTTCTCCTTTACTATATATATTGATCTATTTCATATTTTTCCACATTATAATACTCACCATTAAAGACTGCTTGTCTTTCCATTACAGAAAATAATAAGCAGGTATTACTGTTGGTCCCCCTTGGTCCTTAGTTATTGTCAGAACGGCTCTCGTATTCATGGTTGCTGGTATGTCAAAAATAAATGATGTGTCCAACAGATTTTAATTTGTTATCTGGGTATGCTATGGGATTATTCAGAAATGCAGAAGCAACTTCAAAATCTATCTGTTCAAGTATGAGAAGAAGAAGAATAAAATGAAGAAATGAATAAGATTGGATTCTGTGTGACCGACCTCTCCCTACCACTGCTGGGAGCCAAGAGCACTCCACACCTTGCAGGAGTGGGCACTGACACAGTGTGCTTCTGCAGTAACTCACATGAAAACTGCCTTCCTGCACATATCATCTGATCAAGAAGAAAGTATCTCTTCCAAAGAGCATAAAGCTTCACTGCAAACTGAACAAGGTACTCTATTTACAGATCAAATCCCTGCTTGACTATGGGAAATGGTGAAATCTCTCAATTTGAGACTGCAGCGTGATTTTTACAGAAATGTTTCCCTACTTTTGTAGCTATAGAAACAGCCTCTTGTTTCTTAGGAATAAGGCAAGAATTAGAGGCCAGGCCACAGAATATTTTGTTTTATTACAAAACTGCCAAAATGTGATTTCTCACCAGTTTAACTGGCAGTGAGAGTATTTCACGTAGAAGTACCATGCACTGTTTCTCTCCTGGGGGAGTTAAGCAACAGTAACCTTGGCCAAGTGTTAGGACTATTTTTGGAAGCTTCAGAAGTATCTAGGGAAAGTAGTTTTCACTTTTATTCATATAAAAAGTACATCTATTTATTAAAAAAGTGAGAGATGTCTTCTCTCCAACTTTAAATGGCTTTGACAATAAAATTCTGCTTATATCAAGGTCTTAGGAGACACATGAAGCCTTCTGATAAATGGAGTGTTTGGATGATGAAGAGATGACTTGAAGACTTTGGATGCTTCACATTCCTGCCCCTGGAGCACAGTGAAATAACGGTGAGGTCTCTCAAGATGCTGGTGCTATATCACTTACCGGTTTAATCTCTCACATGTCTGCATCCTCCCATATGGGGGGTAACCATATAACTTTTTCCATCTTGAATTGCTAAAAGGCTATGACAGTCCTTCCTGCTGTGAAAAGAAGGGAAAACTTATCTAAATGTCTAGGTTCCTAAGTATAAACTTGTATGTAATTGAAGTCCACGTAATTCAAGTACATGCTTAAATGTTCTGCTGAATAGGGATATATTGCCGAATCATGGCCAAGACTTCTTTAACTGATTTACTGATTCCCGAGAAACTACTAATACGCTCATTATCAATCCTGTATTTTAATACTGAGGGGAGAATAGAATTTTTCAGGACTTCTGACTCATGGCCTACAAAATATCTGGCTGGATCAGGAATTCAGAATAAACCTGATGGGTGAAAATGTTAGGGGGAAAAAAAGAAGCCCAGTCAGAGCAGAATATTGAAGGATGAGCCAGAGCAAGGCTTTTCTAGACAACTGAGCTTCTACTGACAGCTTTGAGGTCCGATACATTTTTCTGTGATGCTACCTCAGATGTGGAAGATTGTTTTCCAGTGAATAGAAAACAAGATCAATCATTTTACTGGAAATGTACCATCTTATAAACCCACTCCTTTGTGTCCATCACCTAAGGATATACCCAAATGTGTTTTGTTTTTTTTTTTTTTGGGCGGGTACCAGATTAAAGCTCATAGTGAGAACAGGAAATAGTGTAGTTTAGCCTTGTCTTGGAGCTTTCAATGATGCTCATTGCCAGAGGAATCCTGTGTTTCATTGGTCAGTAAAGACTGAGCTAATCTGCTACCACTAAAAATCTTCTCTGCTGCCTCAAATCCATGTGCATATGCAGAAACACAAACAAAAAAGTATGGTAACGTTACTCCCTAGCTCCAGATCCTTTTTCTTGCATACTTGGTCCACATCCCATAGAATGAGTAGAAAGTTTACCATAAATGTTAGCAGTAATTTTAATAAGCCCACTTTATCTAATGTGCAGATGGATTGCATTCTCCTATATAGTGCACAGAAAACCCACTTCCGTGTTCCTTGTGTGCAGCCATGCTAACATGAAGTGCTGGTTACTAGTTTTTGAGAGGAAAACAATCTGAGCAGAGCTGTGGCAGGAAGAAGCTCTCTGCTCCACATTCCTGGGGCATTTCTGTCACCTCATCGTGGTGCAAGAAAAACGCCCCGGAACTTTAGGCTGCATGCTCCTCCAAAGCATGGGAGCAGCACCAAGTAAAACTCATGTTGAAGCCCGTGGTCAGTCTACCTGGGATGATCTCCTCTTGCACTTACTTTGCTAATAGTAAACCACACATTGCTTGCTGCATGGATGCCAAACAGGGCACCACCCATTCTTTTTTATTTAGCAACTGTTTCTATATTGTGTTGCTCTATCTAATTTTAGTTCTAATAACCAAAATATCTTTTAGATAATTTTTTTTTTAGGATCAGTAAAATTTTTGAGGTCTATCTAGAGTAGTTCAAAGCATTTCAACTGTAAAAATTTAGAAATGTTGTCTATTGAGGAGACTAGTAGAGAAAAGGAACTAATACCTCTGTGACAATTTTAATTAAATGGGAGGAAAAAGGGCTATTTTATGAGGGCTGTTCCAAAAGTAATGTTTCTTATTTTATTATGTTGGCCCACGGTATCAGAGAAGGATGAAGGATACGGCAGCAGAGACTGAACCTTCCCACTAATATTTCATTATGTGTCAGCATGGTAGCAGAGGGGCAGTTTGACAGAATGGTGTCTGACATGGAAGTGTGGATGAAGCAAAGGTGTGTCATGAAATCCTTCCATGCAGAGAAAATGGCACCTATTGACATTAACTGATGCCTGCTGAATGTTTATGGGGACCTAACTGAATGTGAATACAGTGCAGTGGTGTGTAGTGCTTTCCTGTATGTAGAATTCGTCTCAGGCCAATATGAGCTTTGCCTTAACTGCACAGCTAAGTCCGTATTTGCAGTAGGGACACGTTCCTTTGCAGGCCTGGGCCTGTATTTCATGATTAAATAAAGCTCCTCTGAACATGAAGACTAGGAACTCTGTCCAAGAAATAAGTTTACAGCACTCAGTGGTTAACCAAGTTGTCTGTTCTCCCCATCATTTTAGAAGAATTGGAGACCAGCAGCCATGAAAATAAAATAAAATAGATTCAAAAGCAATCATTTTTGTAGCATTTTATCTGAGATGTTTCACCACCACCATGGTATAGTAGAAAAGACACTGAAATAGCCAGTGGAGGACACAGTGCAACTCAATGGAAAATATAAACTTAAAATTTCTGGGAAGTGTCTGTGACTTGCTTCATACTTTAACTGGAGTGGTAGAAGAGACAGTAGGAAGTGCTCCTCATTTGCAAAAGGAGAAAAAAAAATATATTTTCTGTAGAATACCTAGAAGCTGCTGTGTTTACTAAAATCTCTGAGATGTAAGATAAAAGGCACAAACTGAGGTACGCACCTCATGCTCATGCCGTGGCCAAATGTAGCCAGTTGGAGTACCTTGATGCCCAATGCTGGTTTGGGATAAGAAAGATGGCGGTTTTCTTAGTTCTTAGTTTTCACTTGACTAACAATGGATGCTATGCATTCTAGCTGAGTGTTCCTGCATAAATTTGTGTCTTTTCCTTACCTATTCCAATTCTTGACCTACAGGTATAAATCTTTCCCTGCTGTGAAGTCTAGCTGTCCCAATGGCCCTGCAGATGTATGCTATGGATGCCATCAGACTGTCCCTCGTTCCAACTCTTTCCACAACTCATACTGAATTTCTAACCTTTGCTAGCCACTGAGACCAACTCTTGGTGCTGACAGAATGTCAGTGATTTCCATAGTTTTAGAAAAATATCTTCTGGAAGATGGTGGGAAGACACACAAGGAGATAACAACCTTTCCCTAGCAGGGATGATCAGAAACAGCATCATCTTAATTTACTGATATCTTATGGCACCTATGTGTGTTTTTTTTGTTTTTTTTTTTTCTTGTAGGCTATTTTGCCAGCCATCCAGCTCAGATGCTGATCTTGAACATCATGGATGATAGATCACTGCCTCAATCCTGTGACTAGGGCTGATCCTTTGGCTCAGTTCCCTCTAAAAGCAGCTTCAGAGAGACATGGTCTGAATGACCCTACCAGGCTGGTCACTTCTTACTGCGCTACCAAAAAGGCCTAACTGTTAAAAAGGGTCAAACAATAGAGTAATACTGTGGAATTGGAGTCATAGAATGGCTTGAATTGGAAGGGACCTCAAGGATCACTAGGTTCCAACCCCCCTGCCATGGACAGGGTTGCCAATTGCTAGATCAAGCACTTGATCAGGTTGTCCGGGGCCCCATCCAACCTGGTCTCCAACTCGCCCAGGGACATGGCATACACAGCCTCTCTGGGCAGCCTGTTCCAGCACCTCACCACCTCCTCAGTGAAAAACTTCCCTCCAACATCTGGTCTAAATCTTTCCTCCTTTAGTTTAAAACCTTGTTCTATCACTATCTATATGTGTAAAAAGTTGCTTATAATCTTCCTTGAAATTTTGGAAGGCTGTAATGAGGTTTCCCTGTAGCTTTCTCTTCTCCAGACTGAACAAGCTGAGCTCCCTAAGCCTGTCTTCATAGGAGAGGTTCTCCAGACATCTGATCGTCTTTGTGGCCCTCCTCTGGGCCCTCCAAAAGCTCACCATCTTTCCTGGATTGGGCAACTCAGACCTGGATGCAGTACTCCAGATGGGACTTCATGAGGGCAGAGTAGAGAGGGTCAATCTCTTTCCTTGACCTGCTGGCCACAGTTACTGGACTTTTTACTTTGTCTCCATCAAATAATCTATGTCACGCTCATAATTAAAAGTGATTTCAGGCTGTCACAGAAAGTGACACAGTACAGTGACAGACTATGGGGTTTCCTCTAGCAAAAATGTTAAAACACTTGAATCACTTGAGTGGCATTTGTTTTGCAGCCAGTGAACTGGTGTGGGAAAAAATTGCTGGTCCCACAGCCTTAGCAATGTCTATTGCCACACCTGCCAGCCAGGAGGTCATCAGTGATAAGAGGGTGAGAGCTGTGTTGAACCCTTCCAGTAGCTCTTGTAGTGCAAACCACTGGCTTCATGCAGGGTTTGGGAAATTAAAGCAGCAGAGGATGAGTGGAGAGCAGCCTTACGGGAAAGGCTAGCAGAGTGCAAGAGGTGAGAAGATGGTTTTGGAGAGAGCAGATTGAAACTGTGTATGAGTGGTCCACCTGCAGCTGTTGACAGAGAAGGGTTAAACCACGTGTGCCTAGTGACATCACTAAAGCCTTGGGTCCTTTTCTGCACATAGCATTTTCAGACAGTAGCAATCCAGACATGTACTTGGTGCTGCTTATTTCCTTTCAGTTGGCTGCCTTTTTGAGAAGCTGTGTCACTTCAGTAAGACCCAGAGCAAACGTCCTTTTTAGCACTGCTGGGATCGGGGCTCTGTACCTCACTGGTGTTCACACGTGTGACGTTACACTGACAAACACCTTTATAGCCCTTCCTCTTTTCTGATTTTGCTGTGCCTTGCCCCAGAACTGCATGTATCTGCCATCGCTCCTGCTATCAGCCGTTGTATGATACAGGTGCTCATTCTCCTTTGCCTGCCTCTTCTTACATCACTGCCAATGCAGTAGCTCTCACCTGCCCTCCCCTTGTGGTTCCTATTCTGAACTTCTACTTTTTTTCTTCCTAAATGTGAATTGGAAGTATTCCATCTCTGTTAACTGGATTCAAACAGAGAGTTACTCAGGTGACGCACTACTTCCAAACCCCAGTAATGTTGCTGAGCAGATTGAAAGGAAAATGTGGTTTGAAAAAAATGGGACCTATTCTGTTTTCCTGCGTATCAACAGCAAAACTGCCATTAACTTTTGTATTTGCAGCATCAGAACCTTAACAACCTGCTGAACTCTGCATAATCAGCTTGTGGTAATGAAAGTCTCATTCAGCACATCTGGAAAACACTTCATTGGAACGATTTGGTAGCACTCCATAATCTCATTGGGGCCTGTTGCTTGCATTTTCTCCTGCGGTCAGTTGGAAAACATCTGCTGTGGGAAAAAGCTTTTTTCTTCTCTACTATGTAATGCACAGTGTGCTACACTTCTTTTAAGGAGACTTGCACTCCAGATATCACTGACTCCTAGGACTGTAAGTCCCCTCATAGTGGCTGTACTACCATGGAGGCTGAATTACCTACTGTTCTCAGAGAAGCAGGTGCTGTACGCACTCTGTGCGTAGGAGGGAGAGGTTACTGAGAGGACAACCAATAATAATAGTGGAGCTACTTGTGGACCACATCTGGCATGTGCAGTTTTTTGCTTTACACCTTTCTGATTCCCAGGCAGCACTAAATATTATCCTCTCCAAGCAAATAATAATTATTAAAAAAAAAAAACAAATTTTTTCAGTACAATAGACGTTATTTTTCTGCTTTTGCAGAGACAGAGGTCTGAGTGCATGGAGTGCAACAAGTCACAAATAAATAAGCTCCATGAGTCCACAGCAGGGCTGAGGGAAAGCTGCTCAGCATTAATCTTCCTTCAAGTGATGCTTCCACTCCAAGAAGAGACTGAAAAGCATATACTGGTTAGAATGGAATGGGGGAAGAAAATGCATTTGCTAGTTGAAAGAAGTGTTTTAGACTGCCCATGAGAGGTGTCTAAACCAAAAGAGAGCTTTCACGGGTTGTAATGAGTTATTTCCACTGAATATATATGCTCTGAAAAGATTTTGAGGATGTACAGAGTTATAGGTATGCAAGACATCTCCTCTGGAAGAATTTTAGTCCTTTTGAAATGTCAGAATTTCAACTGGAATTAAAACTTCCAGGTCCAAGTTCCTTTTTGTGGTGCCTTCTATGGGCTGGGTAGTAAAAAAATATTTTACATTCTGTTCCAAAACTACTGAGTCTAGACCATGACTTAAGGAGACTCTGCATGGAAACACTAGTCAGACCTGGCTACGTTCCTATTCAGGATGGAAGAAAGGAAAGCCACACAAATCAAAGAGTGAATAAAGGTTTCCCTCTTAACGCGTATTTTTGCAGTGTGTCCGGGACTGAGTGACTCATACCATTTAGCATTTGCCATACCAGCAGATAAGCTACGCCGTTCTCACCAAGACCTTAAACGTGAACTGCAGGGGTCCTAAACACTGTCTGTGTGCGTTGCACAAGCATTTCCATAGGTCAGAAAGCACTGAACGTAGCCTGAACTCATTAAATACTGAATTGCTGCAGCTGTAGACATGAGCAAGTCCGTCCATTCACTGAAGTTCCCTGGAATCCGTGCTGTTTGTGAAAGCAACTATCCTTTTCAAATTACTCTAACATTCATCTGTCAGGCATTGATTTTATTTTCTGACTGTGGTAATGGTTACATGAACAATTAGGTAAGATTAGTAAAGTAAGGTTAAGTAAAGATGTGAAGAGAAGGAGGCTCAAAGTGAGGGGTGAAGTATTCGATTTGTGGCTTATCACAGTGTGATGGTGGGTCACAGTTAGTCACCTTAATGTCTGTGGACAATAACAAGTGCAACGGGAGAACAGCCCTGGGAGAACAGGACCAGAGACATTGAGAGACAGCAAGATCAAAGGCAAGGAAGATATCAGAGCAGAGATGGAGTGAATGCATATGAAAACATCAGAAGTAAAGAAGAAAGGGGAAGAAAAGTGGAAGCATTGCAGAAGCAGTAAATTAAGGACAAGATTTTCAAGTGTCTCACTGTCTCCCAGATTGTAATTATGTTCCCATTGACACTGGCAACAAGAATAAGGAAAGAGTTAGAATAAGGGCAGAGTTAGGCTAGCAATGAGCACTTTAAAAACCTCTCATCTCAGAATTATACTGCTTTCTTACAACTTGTCCTGGAACAATGATGTCAAGCAATACTTGTGGCTACTAAATTATACTGAGAGTCCACTTGGATGCTCTGGAAAATGTAACATATCTGTGGCATTGGGACACGCCGTGGCAATTACAGCACGGGAAATTTTTGAGGCCATCAGAGCCTGGTGAGAAGACTTGCTTGTTTTAAATAATGAAAAGGGGGAAAAAAATCGCATTACTACAGAGCTCAGACAGATTTGTTTTTCAGAATAATTCAAATGAAACCGCTACAAGTCAAATCACACTTGCAAACAGATCAAGTTTCTATGTGCTCTTTCATCACTCGGGTTTCCTATTCACAGCCAAACGGGTGTCTCTGCAGACCAGGCCTCTCCTTGTTTACCGGAGGCTGACGAGAGGAGGGAGTGGCCTCGGGATGCTTCCCCGCTGCCCTACCAGCCCCAGCCCCGACCTGCAGGGACCATTGCTGGGCGTGGGAAGGCAGTGCAGGCTCCGCACCTCTGAAACCTTTGGCATCTTTGCTGGATTTAATGAGAAAGAAGGCAGTGCGGCTCGTGATGTTTTTGATGGTCCTTTCATACATAGGAGACCGTCGCCATTTATTTCATTTCACATTTTACACAGGTTACTGAATAACTTGCTAACACCAGCTGTTTCAGTCTGCCTTGAACTGGGTTCATCCTCCTGGTTTAGAATCATAGAATCATAGAATGGCCTGGGTTGAAAAGGACCACAATGATCATCGAGTTTCAACCCCCCTGCTATGTGCAGGGTCACCAATCAGTAGACCAGGCTGCCCAGAGCCACATCCAGCCTGGCCTTGTTTAGGGTCTCACTTGCAATCCCTGAACGCAAATGCTCATCAAAGGATATGCATCCAGGTGGATACACGGGCTGTGAGGAGAGCTTATATCAGTGCAATCTTATTTTGTCTGCCTAGGGTCCTAAGATTATTTATTTGCATTTCCATTTGGGCTAGATTTTAAGTCTCAGAAATGAAATATTTACCACTTGAACATGCTGGAAAGCTCAGATCCTTATGTTTATTAGTTCAGAGTGCAGTAATTATTAGCTGGAGAGAAACATAACTGCAATAAAAAGGAAAACTAAATAAAACCCACCTACACAGATTTCTCACACTGGGCTCAGGGCATGACTCACTGGTTATGTATTAAGCGCTGTGGGTGGGTACCCTAATTTTTATGTGTTCCATTGTTTAGATGTGTTTTGTATGCACTAATTCTGACTTTGTGTTTTGGCAAAACCTTTAAAAAAAAAAAAAAAAAAGAAGAAGAAGCAACCCTTGCAGGTCACAGTCATGAAGTGCAGCTGCATTCCCTCACCTGACTGCCACGGAATCAGGGTGGGCTCTGCGGGAGGAAGGGAGGGGAGCAGCACCGGCTCAGGCTGCCAGGTGGAGGCATGCCACCAACAGCTGCAGAACCTACCTGGCCACCAGTGGGCTTCTGCAACACCTGCACCCCTCCGTGGGGAGTCATTTTGCACCCTTCTCTGGCCAGATCTTCAAGACTGGAAAAGTATTTCTTGTGCTCTAAAGCACTGACAGAGGAAATAACTCAGAAATATATGCCAGCAGACAAGAAGGAAGACATTAAATGTCAAATGGATACTTTTAGGACTGAAGAAAAAGAGCGTAATTCCAAAATATTGTAATGCCAATCAATGCATGCCTAAGCACAGAAAGCAAATGATTTGAAAAAGTCGTGGGACAATTAGAACTGGTAAGAAACAAAAGTGTTTTCTTTGAGCTTAAATTCTAAATAGAAGTTTAACTGCAAAACACATAGATTATATAACATATAAACTACATAATGCGTACATTATAAAAAATACAAAGCTATACGTTGTTTTCTTTTAATAGTAAGACAGTTTACATAGGAATTGCCAGTGTGAAGCTAGAGGGGTGAATAGGGAGATTACGTGGAAATGGAGCGTGAGGACAGCTAAAAAATATTCGGGCCTATCTGGGAAGCTGGCTGGAGCCACTGGGCATGCTGGGCACCTGAGGAAAACGCAAGGCTCTGCCCTGCTTTGGCCTCAGCTTGTCTCCACGACAGCCTAGTCCACATCTGCAGATGCACTGTGAGGAGAGCTTCCTGGCTGTGTGAAGTCTGGCTGATGCCATCAGCTGCTAACCTCCTGTGCCTGTCCTGCCCACACTGAGTGCGTGCCCTGTGCTCTGCGAGAGCTGCAGGAGTGCTAGTAAAGGCAGCATCACACACTGCAAAGACGTTCAGCTGTCTGATGCCAGTGCCACGCTTGCCCCTTTTCCAGCAGTGTGGCAAGCTATACAGCTGTTCTGCTTCCTCCCACCCCATTTAAGGAGAGTTGCTGCAGCAGTTGATTCAATGGTTTCTGCCACCCACCAGCCCTCCAGCTGCCTCTGAACCTTCCACAGCCCTGGGCCTGGCATCCCGCTGGTGCCTCACACCCAGAGACGCTGCAGCTGTGGCTGCCCTTGCTGGCAGCCCTCCTGGTGGCACTGACCAGCTCTGCGGGAGGCAGAGGCTAAATCAAAACCTTCAGCCTTAGCACTCTGCAGCCAGTATAAAGGAGGTACTTGACGCACCAACAGTGCTTCCCTTGTTTAGTTCACTCACAAAATATGCAACTTTCTTGACCTTAAGTACACTCCTTAGGAGTGTTCAGGCTCAAAGGGGCTCCGCATTGGCCAAAAATAAGCATGGCTGACCTCAACTACTTGCTTTCAATCACAAGGGAAGCACTGCTCCTGCCCCACTGCATTCACCGCTTTTCTTCAACGCCTACATCTGCAGTGAAAAAACTGCTTGCCTTAACCCTCTCACTGCCGTTACCAATGCAAAAGCCCCATCAGCTTACAGGGTCCTTAACATCCCTTCAGGTTTTGTTTTCAAGGGGATACCTGTGGGATATGCAAGTCTTTCAAAATTTCCACTGCCTCACAAAATGACACTCGTGCCTGTTCCTGCTAGTTTTTAAAATAGGAAACAATGCTCAACTTTCCACCAGCAGTTTCCTGTTTAACAAGTATTTAAATTAATGGTTCTGTAGGTTTTAGCAAGCACACTCGGCAGCACCGGAGGTGTGCAACTCAGCACAAACTAAACAGCAAACAGTGCTTACAGGTGCTGGTGAGGGAAGCAGTGGGTGGAGGAGCGGGGTGACACTGCAGTCCCATGCACGTTACAGGCAGAGCTTTCTGGGACACTGCAAGTAACAAAGCGCAGAAGGATAAACCAGGGAGATTATATGGCCCAAAATGAATTTAGGAGAGTTTAGGAACTGCCAACCTCCTTCTTACTCTTTGAAATACAGCTAAAGAAAGAAGCTGGCTCATTGCTCAAACACTGAATGGGAATAAAGTGCTGCTCTTTCTCTTGCTGCTGCCTGTGAATTTAGGGAATTGGCTTCTGAACTGGACCCTGAACTGCACTAAATAGGCTAGGTGAGGCAGATCGTAGGCCAACAGAGGTGATAATTTTTGGCTTCTAAGGGTGAGAGTCTTCTGTGTTTCTTACTTTTACACCCAGTGTGATTTCTGTGGAGTCTTAGAAATTATGCCAGATATAAAGAGGTGCAACTCGTGGCAGAATTTCATCTTTATTACCTTATGCTGATTCTCCCTAATTAATTCTTTATGCCAGGTCCAAAAGCATGCTAGGTGCGTATAACATTCTCATTTACTTCTTTATTTCTTATAATTTTACTTCATACTGCAAAAGCATTTCCTGTAATTGAACCTCTGGATACCTTTTGATTCTCTGTAAAACTGGCTGAAAACTACCTTTCAGTTCTTATATTTTCACTGTTATTTATTCATCTCTATGTTCCTTAATGTTTTAATTGGTTGCAACAGCTCATCTATATGAATGGCTCACAGATGGAAAAGATTCTCTCAATGATATTTCGTATCAGGGATGTTACTGCACTTGAATGAGATCAGCAACCTTAGAATCATAGAATCAAAGAATATACAAAGTTGGAAGGGACCCATAAGCATCATCAGGTCTTGTTCCTGGCTCCACACAGGACCACCCAAAAATCAGAACATCTGACTGAGAGCATTGTCCAGACACTTTAAGTTCTTTACAAGGAGAGTGGTGAGATGCTGGAACAGGCTGCCCAGAGAGGTTGTGGATGCCCCATCCCTGGAGGTGTTCAAGGCCAGGTTGGACAAGGCCCTGGGCAACCTGATCTAGTAAATGGGGTGGTTGGTGGCCCTGCCTGGCAGGGGGGTTGGAGATTCATGATCCTTGAGGTCCCTTCC
>PPHD01015280.1:0-16198 GCA_002909625.1 Bambusicola thoracicus | reverse complement strand
AGCCTGGTCTAGTATTAGATACGGAGGTTGGTGACCCTTTCTGCGGCAGGGAATTGGAGCTTCATGATCCTTGAGGTCCCTTCCAACCCAGGCCATTCTATGATTCTATGAAAATGTTTGTTATTAGCCAAATATACAAATAGCTATATACAAATATAGCCAAGTATACAAGAAAAATATGCATAGAAAATCATAGAATCATATCACAGAAAGGCCTGGGTTGAAAAGAACCTTAAAGATCACTTAGTTTCAGCCCCCATGCCATGGGCAGGGTCACGAGCCACCAGACCAGGCTAAGATAACTGGATTTTATTTATTTATTTATTTTTCATTAGATTCAATTGCAAGCATTGGATATCCGACTGTCCTACAACGATGTTCAACTGTTCTTGGCAATTGCTAAATCAATTCCTCAGCAGACAAGTGCAGCTATACCTGACTCAGGTGCATCGGTTGCTGTGAGTTCTGCTAATCCCAGTTTGTCACTGGTGGCTGAGCCTTCTTGCTTGACAAGTGAAAACAGAGAGACACCCAAACGTGTGTTGGATCCTGTTCTTGGTAGGTTTTTAATTCTTGTAGCCGCTGCAACATATTGTTCTGTTTTGGTGATTTGATGTTTTGGCACACGCTTTTTTTTTTCTTTTTTAAAGCAACACTGAATGTTATGCTTTTTCTGTGGCTTAAATGAAATAAAGCCCATTTTTTCATTCGGTTGTATTTCATTTTAGAAATAAAAACAAATAGCTGTCAAGGATTTATAATTGGCTGAATGTTCAATTGCAGAGGTACAGCTGGCTCGCCTTCAGGACTTGGGATTCAGTATGGAGGACTGCCGTAGAGCTCTTCTGTGCTGCCAAGGTAAGCTCAGATATTCAGAGTTGGCCTTTAGGATTCTTCCTGCTACCAGACTTTTCAGACTGTAAGGTAGCTGATAGGCAGGCAGTATTTCCTTCTCTGCTTCACTTTGGCCTGTGATTACTCACATGGGCTCTGTGTTGACATCATCTTAAGCATTCTCATTTTTCTGTCCTACTAAATACCTCTCTCCAGAGGTTCTTCCTGGCTCTTGAGATGTGGGGCACGTGGGTAGATTTCTCTGTTGTTTTTCTCTCATGGTATACCTATTTCTTGGCATTATCTGTCACTGTAGAGCAAGTATTTTCATCTCTCCCTTTTGAATGATGTTTTACTTATTTATACATACAATACATGAAAAGAAAATGAAGATTCATTTTCATAGGCACTGTCATTTCCCACTTTTTTTATAGGTTTTTATAGCATTAATGAAGATTTATGTTATGTTAACTCAGTTTGCAAACATCAAACACAGTCTTTATTCCTAGAAAACACCATTGTATTTGTAATCTTACCACGTGTGTGTGTTTGAATAGAGCACATTCAGGGTACTGTTTTTGTTTTGCTATGCGTTTCAAGGGAGAGGTAGTTAATTTGTTAATTCATGTGGTTTTCACATCATCATCTACTTTCTAAACGAAGCATCCTTGTTTTGAATGTTTGGTTTTACTTAAGGTGACTTGAAAAAAGCAGCAAGTTGGCTGTTTAAGAATGCTGAACCTTTGAAATCACTTTCCCTGCATTCCTCTGGTCGAGATAGCCAAGGGATTGTGCCTTTTCAGTTCATCTCCGGGGTGGAAATCAAAGCAGATAGTATATGCATCTGCTTTATTGATGACTGCATGGACTGTGATGTTCCCCTTGCTGAGCTAACGTTCTCACGTGAGTATCTGTTCAGCAAAGTGAATTGCATAAAATTTACTGCATATGTATGTACATATATGTCATATATGTATGCGACAAAGCTTTCCATTCATTGCTTACTAACACTGCAGTAGAAACTTGGATCGTGCCTGTTTCACATAATGTTCACTTCTCTGACAGGTTTGAATTTTCTCCAACATTTGAGGGCCAACCCTGAAGGCTGCGCTCATTTTACCCTCTCTGGGGATTATTATAATCGTGAGCTTTCAGGTAAAACTCCATGGGTTTTGTTGTTTATTTAAGTTTATGAAAACAATCTTGTGTACTACGGGAGTCTGAAATTCACCCAACATGAGATGAGTACGAGGGAATGCTGTGCGGACACAATCCTGGACAAGATAGCCTACCTTTATATTTGATGGAAGAGTGGGGAATGTGGAGAGATTGCTGATAGAAAAGCTACAGTTAAGTTTTTGCTTGTGATTACACTAAAAGGTCATCCAGGAACATAGAATCATAGAATGATGAGGTTGGAAAGGACCTGCAAGATCATCTTGTCCAACCGTCCTCCTATCACCATTACTACCACTAAGCTACTAAACCATAGTTTCCAATTCAGTTTTCTAGTTGAGGATGTTAAAGGACTTGAGGATACTGATGAGGCTGAAGGCGATGGATTAACATAGTAAGACCATTGCAATTTATATTAATAGAAACAATAATTTCCTTTTAATGCTTCCTTCAGAATTACAGTATTTCTGCAAATCTGTACATGTTCTATCCACTGGTTCTAGTGGAGAATCTGGAGCTGCTTTCTATTAACGACCAATTTAAACCTGTAGGTTTACAAGTTCATCTTGAATGCAGGGACCTCATTATTGAGGTTGTATTATTAAACTCTTAGGTATGTAAACAGCATTCCAATGTGGCCTTCAAACATGTAATACGTGTGATGCGTTGGGTTTGTTCTCAGGCTGGGAGCCATTTATTGAGCCATGGCCATGCTCAGTTTCTTGGCAGCAGCATGCTTCAAGCCGCCTCCACCCTTCCCGACTGAAGCTGGAAGTAAAGGCCAAACACCGTTTGGATGTAAACATTACCTCTGTCTTCTTAGGTATGTAGGAATATTTCCTGAGAGCATCGCTGTGTAGTCTTAATTTTCACTTTACTGAAACAATAGGTGGTTCTCATTGAACCTTACTGGTGTCCCATGGAGGGAGGGAGGGAGACTTGGCACGAGTCCCCAGATACTTGAGATAGTATTGTACACAGGTGTGCATTTAGGCAGCCTGTATTTTATCAGATACTGTGAAAGTGTAAAGACACGAGCGACATACTTTAGAAGTTAGTAGGAATTCTTTTGTTGCTCGTATGAATTCTATCAAATTCATATGTTTCTTGAAATTTATCTGTAATCAGAAACAGGCTTTCATCTAAAGCTTTCCATACATACAGTACTTAAAAACGTTCTGTTAGGTTCATCAGTTTTCAGTCCTTTGACAGGCGTGGTGAGGAGCTGCTTATTTCTTCAGGCTCTGAGAACTGGAGTTTTCAATCCCCACCTCAGGAAATTAAAATATTTTGCTCATCATTAACTCAGGCTTTATGGACATTTCTGTGTTGTGAGGCTGTGTACGCCGCCAGAAACATTATGGCTTCTTCTGTGTGCAAATCTGTATAATTTAATGGTCATAATAAGTGCAGGGGCTGAGCCTTCAGGTGATAAAGAAGAGTCTTTCTTGTTCCTTGAATATTCATTTGTTTCTCAAGCAAGGTCTGTGAGGTTGTTGGAAAGAGGGAGGTAAGGTGGGAGGCAAAGACAGTCATCAGCAATTCCTTAGAGTTCCTGTGATGCTTTTTACTACTAGCAACAACAACAGGCTAGTTTGATTAATGCTGTTGCAGAGCACTTAATTGGTGTCTTCATATTTACGGAGGAAAGGATATATACCTCTTAAAAAGAAAAGAAAAGCGGAAACTGCTTCTGACACAGAAACATCTTCAGATTAATTGCCTTTTCAGAGGGACCTCCTATGTTGCCCCTGGAGTATCTTAAAAAATGGGGATTCTACTGCAAGTTTAAAAACAGGAAAGTCCCTTAAGAATATAAACGTTTGCTTTTGAAGACAGCACTGTGATTTCATGAGCTGTTATGTCTTCAAATTATGTAAGTGGGTCATAGGAAAAGCAGTGAAATGAAAGCTTTCCCATTAAAGTGGATCAGGTTTAGACTTATGAATTTAAACTACTTTTTAACTGCTCTTCTTTTGGCCTCTTTGCAGACATTTACTTTCTGTGTTTTGTTCCTCTAGAACAGTATGCGAGCACCAAGCAGTCATGGATGGAAGATTACTGTAAACAGGACAAAGAAGTAAATGCAGTCAGTTCTGAAGAGTGGATGGGCCCTTCAGAGGATTCACCATGTTTTGGACAGAGTACGATGTTAATTAATCTTTCTTTATTTGAAACAATCCTGACACGCACAGTCATTTGTCTAATGTATTACAAACATAAGTATTTGGCCTTCGTAGCATGCAGTGAATTGTTAGAGGTTATCTGGCCAAAACGTTTAAGAATTCTGTTTTCTATTCAGTTCTGTTCCATTCTTTAATAACAGAAATCTCTGTTTCTCTTTGAGTGAGAACTTGGCGCTGCTAGTTCTGCTTCCTTTTTTAATCACACTATCACAGCAGCTCTCTGAGTAAGAGCACATGAGATGGAGCGGCTCTTTCATATTCTCTTTGCCCAGTATTAATTCTGGAAGAAGTTTTAAGTAACTCAAATACCAACCTCATATGAGCAAATGGATGGAGACTCGTACAGTGATTGCATGCTGCCAGCTGTCCCTGTCTTCCTGCTGCATAGTGGGGAAGAGTCTACCTATATTTACGTGGTTTTGCTTACCTGCTAACTTTGTCTTTCCTGTCTGCCAGGCCTTCCTCTTGTCTACCTTAGAACTAGGAGTACAGCCAGTTTGACTAACCTAGAGCATCAGATCTATGCTAGAGGTACTGTATAGCACAGAGAGATTAAAAGCTTTTTTTTTTTTTTTCCTTTTTTGGAAATCTGCACAGTAAATACTTTGGTGTATTTGTGACTTGCCAGTAGGATGATCTCTGTATTTTAAAAGGAAAAAAACACAAGAGTTTCTATAGCATTTCATCCCATCTATCACCTTAAGGTCTTCTCTGAGTCCTTCAGCAAAGAAGGGAGGAGTAGAACTGTTCTTTTGTGGGAAGACTCTTTGAGGAAGGCCATATGAATTGTTGGCTACACAATGTCTGTTTTCTGAGGTATCTTTCAGCAAGATAGATTATTTTTGTGGGACTGAAGCATTTATTGCTTGGCTTTTTGTGGGCGCAGCAACAAAAGAAACAGCTTAATGAATGATGAAAAACTCCTTTTTATGATAAATCCTTTATTTTCCGGTGCTGCTCTCGAGATGAATCTTTAATATTATGTTCTCTTTTGAAAATCAGGCCACAGTTCCAAAAATTCCTTTTCACTCAAAAAAGAATAGGCAGCCAATTAAACAGCAAAGTCCGTCTGGCTCCTGGTCTGTGATTTTGTTGAACTTGAGGTAGGCAGAAAAGGATATGAAATCCAACTCTACACCAAAAATATAAATACTTTTAAGTTGCATTCAGCAGGAGAAAAAAAAAAAAAAGCTTTCATTTTAAATAATTCAATTTTTGTATTTTTGAATTGAAAAGGATTTCCTCTGTGAGATTTACAGTGATCAGATTCATGTCTCCATCAGCACCATGAGGAATAGAGTCATTTGTTGCCCTTCATTTGGGAGAAAGCTATGTGCAATCGTCAGTAACTCCTTTACAAACACCTCCCCACCTGCTCCCCCCCTCCTGCCTTCATACACTTGTGGTTCAGTTATTGTTGTTCAGATGCATGGCTGCAGTGGGTCTCACAGCATGATATACTGGAACTTAATGTAAGTCATCCTTCGGAGAGAAATTCTGTGAGACGTTTAATTCCTGTCTTTGAGCGGCTGATTTAATGTGTCTGCCTTCTGTCAGCTCTCATACAGAAAGATGGATGTGTTTAGGGAGCAGCCATTTATCTTCCCTCCTAAGTAGTTGCTGGGATTTGGCAGGGGGTTTTTTTCTGTCCAAACACAGTAAGTATTTTCACAGACATGATGTACAGCAGCACAGAAGAGGAGAGTAACACTTGGGTGCTCGTTAGTAATGCGCCCTTGAGAAATGCCAAACGCTGTAGGTGAAGTTTCCTGTTCAGAGGGTTTTGCAGAGCCAGCACTTGAACGAGACCAGATTACCTCTGGCTGCAGTCAGGTTACTGTACAGGGATTATATGTTTCCCATTTTCTCTTTTTTTCTTCTTTTCCTTCCTTTTTATTTTCTTTTTTCAAGGTGATTAAACTCAGTTTCTGTGGTGTTTTTAAACTGTATTACTATGGCAGGAAGATGATGCAGGGAAAGATTTTTGTACCATTTCTAGAGCAGTTAATAAATAAAACTTCAAGTGGTTTTAGTAATTTGCTAGGCTGTTTCTTAGATCTGCTGTTCTAGAGGAGGTACAGATTGTGGTTCTCCAGCCATTGTCTCATCCTCTGTCTGCATATGGGGAATCTAGATGATCTTAAGGGTCCCTTCCAACCCAAACCATTCTATCATTCTCTGGATGGTTCTTTCATAAGTGTTCAGATGAGTCTTTATTCTGTCTTACAGCTGAAATGAAGACCCCAAAACGGAGACAGCCATTTGTGCCCTTTGCTCTGAGAAACCATACTGGATGCACTCTGTGGTTTGCTACCCTAACTACAACACCTACCCGGTAAGAAGTGGGATTGCTTTGGCAATACCTGTCTGGCTTCTCTGGGATGTCAACCAAACCTAATTGTCCTCAGTTCTTTTGTTTCCTTGCAGGGATCTGAGACAAGTCCCAATCTTTCTTAGTCAGGAGCCTTTTCTTTGTCCCTGAGATATTAATGCTGTTTTAAAAAACAAAAAGCTAATGAAGCCCAACTCCTGCAACCTTTCTTCATAGCAGAGGTGCTCCAGCCCTCATCTCATGGCTACACTTCAACAGTTCCACATCTTTCTCATGTTGGGGACCCAAAGGATATGGTTCTGTTTATAGGGCTGGGATGTGCTGGGGGCTCCAAGTCATGATGTGATTCTCTGTACAGGGCTGCGCTGTCTCACAGTGGGAGTCCGGGAGTTGTTCCTGAGGAAAATGGAACATTGCTGGATGATGCCCATAATGTCAGTGAGTGGAAAGAAGTTAACACGGGGGAGGAAGTTCCATTTGAGTTTGAAGCCAGAGGGAAACTCAGACACAGGTGAAGGGGTCAGGCTGCAAGATGTGCTTTGACACGCTCATGTATGGAACTCATGGAATCATAGTTGTGAAGACGCCAATAGATAGTAAATAAAAAGTGGATGTTTGAAAATCTTCTAATTTATTTTTTTTTTTAATATTAATACTCTATATAACGTGGAATTATCAGTAAGCAGCTTGTCTCGTGATAGGTGGAAGCTATTCCTAGATGTGAGTTTTGGTTTAATTGTTGAAAGGTTTTAGAAAGCTTTGTATGTGGCCGGGGGAAGGGGGACTTGCTAAGCATGAGTGTTATTGGTGTTAAGAACTGGCAAACAAATATTTAGCGTGGCTTTGTGTTTAATTTTGATGTAGTTGTACTTCTCTGTGTTGACCAGGGAAAACAGAACAATGAGACAAAAATCAGGTCTGGCTTTGTCCATGAAATGGAAAAATTGTTGAGAATTTTTTTCCTTAAGTGCTAAATTGATGAGAGTTTTTTCCTTGTTATGCAGAGGATGTTCTTTATTTGAACGGTTTGGTATTTAACCCATAAGAGAATGCTACATGGTAATTTAACTTAATCTAACCTGTAGGCACACGCATGATCTGAGGATTCACCAGCTGCAAGTGAGAGTGAACGGCTGGGAAGAAGTCAGCCCAGTGTCTGTAGACAAAGTTGGAACCTTTTTCCGATACGCTGCACCAGACAAGAATTCCTCCTCTTCCACTGTAAGCTCTGATTTGGGGTGTGAGCCTTAACAGAAATGCACAGTTTGAGAGTAATGATGCCTCCAGGGTTTGGGTGTAACAACAGCTCCTGCACTGCACGAGATTGTCCTCTTTTCAGTTGGTGTGAACTGGGAGAGCGTGAAATGGCGAACTGACAGTGTTATACACAACAAACAAACCACAAGGGTAGCCAGCATTTAGCCTGTGCTTAGCACTCAGAATTGCCAATGACAGAGCTAATGTATTAGGGACAGAGTCACAGAGTTGTGCAGATGGAGCTTCAAATCAGCGCTACGGGCCAGGCTGGATGTGGCTCTGAGCAGCCTGCTCTGGTGGTTGGCAACCCTGCCCGTGGCAGAGGGGTTGAAATTAGATGATCATTCTGGTCCTTTTCAACTCAGGCCATTCTGTGATACATTTCAGCACCTATTTTTATTTCCTTTATGGCAGGAAGGCTGTATCTGTGGTTAATTTACTTAAAATAAACAACGTTGGCAATTCCCTGAAAGCCTGGAGCTTGTTGAAATTTGGGGCAGCTTGGACCAAATAGACTTGTCATGAAGGAAAAGCACAGTTGTAGTAAGTAGCAGGCTGGCAGGCAGTTGTGGTTGAGACTTGGTGATAGAAATGGTTGTGGGATGTAGAAACTAGCTAAGCTTTAAGGTCAGCTACTGGAGAAGATGAAAGCTGAGGTCTTTTTGGTACAAAATAGGATTAGAATTTACTATTGCCATTGAAAGGAACTATTCGTCTCTTATTTGGATAATTCCTGATGGTTTCATATTCAAGTGTATAAAGCATCGTCTCTGTCTGCAAATTTGGTTTGTGAAAGAGAGAAGTGCAAAATAAGTAGGAACTGCTATTCAGGGACATCTGTGGGTAGTTAGTTTTTAATGAATGCTCTTGCTTCAGCTTCATTCTTCTTTTAAAGCAGTATTACAATTAGATTAGGCTAATACAGTTCTGTTGTCTTCATAGTTGTGTTGAATATGAGAAAGACCAAGTAATGACAGTCTTCAGTTTATTTTTCTGCTGTAATGTTCTGTGTTACAGCTGACAGTAATATCTTAAAGTGAACACTTCTGTCTTTCCTGTTCGTTTTTCTTCCAGCTTGGAAGCCCAATAAGTAGAACAAACATAATACATCCACAAGTATATGTGAGTATATATTTTCGTGTTTTGAGAGCTACTGAAGTAAGACTGGCATACCTCTACAAGTGGGCTGGCTTCTGCTTTCTTGATAGGAAACAGAGGTCAAGCTCAGCTGTGACAAGATTCCCTAAATGCCAGTTTTCACAGTCTGAGCAAGCACTGCAGCCTGGTGCGTGCCCACATAACAAAGCTCTGACTTCTGGAACAATGGAGCAGTGCAGCCTGTTATGTACTTTGCTGAGAAATTTGGAGCAGTTGAACTCAGTCTCACTTTTTATATACGATGAAATAAGTGCCAAGTTTGAAGTCGAGGTCTCTGCTGCTAATTTTTATGGAAATCATACTCTGTAGTTCCAAAATTTGCTGTTTTAAGGAAACAGAGAAGTAAAATTATTCTCTGTTGCACAAACATTTTGGTCTAAGTAACCCGAGCAGAAGAGTTCTAAGTACGCCTCTTTTGAGACTGCTGAAGTATCTGCCTCTTACACTGCTTTGTCTTGTCAAAACTTAAAGTCATGTGTTCCCCAAATCAATATACATAAGTAGGAGAGACGTAAATCATACTTCGGATGCTAAAAGTGAGACTATCTAAGCACTATAGCTGGAACAAAAACACTGATTTGGGGAAATCGGGCTGTACTGAAATGTCTTCTCTGCAGAGCTTATTGAACACATTAGTGCATACATCTGAAGGTGAAACTGGGCAAACAGCATCTGCTGCTCCTGTTCTTTCCAGTGCAGATAGTCTGGGTAATGAGCTCTTGATGTTCCACCTGAATAAGGCTTATGATTAAAACTTCAAGAATTCATAAAATAATGTAATTGCAATTCTGTGATTAGGCTTTATATTCTTCTTTCTAGGGCTCGTATCATTTTGGGAAAGATACTGAGTTAATGTTTAGAAATGCTTCTTGATTACTTGACTGTGTTTTGCAAAGGAGATACAGTATTGCAAAGCATTATGGTGAAACTGCATGTACCATGGATGCTGTACTTGGTTGCACTCCCGTCACAGTTTCTCACTCCAGCATTTACTACTGCAGTATTGACCTGTCCCTCCATTAGATGCATTTATTACCTTTTATTGCTTTTCTATTATCTTTCAGTTTTCTTCATTGCCTCCTGTGCGTGTGGTATTTGAGGTAACCATGGAGGGCAGTGCTCGGAAGGTGATCACCGTGCGCTCAGCTTTGATAGTGAAGAACAAGCTGGAAACACCCATGGAGCTAAGGCTGGATAGTCCTTCTGCTCCTGACAGTAAGTGGTGTATGCTCCTTCCCTGTGCAAAATCTCCAGTTTCCTTCCCTGGAAGACTCATTGCTGCATGTAACAGCTAACAGCAAAGTCAGCCTCCCTGGTTGGGGAATGGGTGTTGTTAAGAAGACAGTGATCAGCAGTGTAAGCTAGAGAAACCAGTAGGATATTCCTTATGGTTCAAGCAAATGGGGAAAGCTGAGACTCTGTAAAGATGGGTTGGAATTTCTGTACATGCTGTATTGCACCTTTTACCAGTAGGAGGTTTAAGGTGTTGGCATGCAGAGGTAAAGTCTAGAAATGTAGTGTTGTGCTGATAATCTACCAAGAGTATAATGAATGAGATCTTTTGGAATAAGCATCACTAAAGTATCCAAGGAAAGAGAACTTGAGCTCCAGCAGTTTTCAGATTCACATGCCTAAATTAGTCCCCTACCTGAATAATAGGGCTTAGAACAACAGGTTGATGCTTGAAATATAGATAAAATAGCTTGTTAAAACGTAACTTGTTGCTCTAAAAACTTATTAGGACTTAGTATTTGAAAACAGTTTCCAGTAGAAAATACTTTTCAGCAAAGGAGCCCAATTTGTTATGAGTGTTTTCTTTTCCGTTCGGTTGCAGAACCTGTACTTCTTCCAGCAGTTATGCCAGGAGATGCCTTTGCTATTCCACTGCATCTCACATCTTGGCGTTTACAAGCCAGGCCAAAGGGACTGGGAGTCTTCTTCTGTAAGGCTCCAATTCATTGGACTGATGTTCAGAAGACAGCAGAAGTTTGTAGCAGCAAGCGGGAGTGCCACTCCATGGAGTCTGAGAACAGCCGGTTTTTCAGGTTGATTTAAGCCCCAATTGTTCCTCTGTAAACTGTTATCCTCTTCTGGCAATTTAAATGCTGTGAAACTAAGTAATAGGAAAGAAAATATCTACAGGTAGAAGCTTCTGCAGTTTAATAGGATGTTTTGTTTGGTCGATCGCATAATTAGAAAGCACTGAATGTATAACTGTATTTCTGCAGGGCTCCTTAAAGCCCATATGACAGTACCTGTTGGCAGACACCTGAGCGTAGAAACACAGAATGGCCTGGGTTGAAAAGGACCTCAAAAGATCATCTCATTTCATCCCCCCTGCTTTGTGCAGGGCTGCCAACTACCAGACCAGGCTGCCCAGAGCCACATCCAGCCTGGCCTTGAATGCCTGCAGGGATGGGGCATCCACAGCCTCCTTGGGCAACCTGTTCAGTGCGTCACCACTTCCTTCTAATACCCAACCTAAACCTCCCCTGTCTCAGTCTAAAACCAATTCCCCCTCATTGGTTAGTGCTTTGTTAATGCCTATTGTAAAGGGTGAAATGTTAGAAAGTAGTGTGGACTTTTTGTACGAAGGCAAGATTTGCTTATTCCGTGGAGTTCATTGGTGACTTCTGACACACACCTGTTTGTCTTCACAGATTTTGTGTGGCGATCAAGAAAGAAAACTACCCCGATTACATGCCCTCCAGTATATTTTCTGACAGTGCTAAACAGATTTTCAGACAGCCTGGCCATACCATTTATCTTTTGCCAACAGTGGTGGTCTGTAACTTGCTGCCTTGTGAACTTGAGTTTTACGTTAAAGGGATGCCAATCAGTGGCACACTGAAACCTGGCAAGGAGGTGGCATTGCACACAGCTGATACATCTCAGAACATTGAGCTTGGTAAGATGCTTTATGGAACAAGAAATGCTGGCATTGTCAACACTGGCTGCACTTGTGATGCTTAGGCACTAATTATCCTCAAGCAGAGTTCCTTTACAAAAGATTTTGCTGCTTCTGACTTAATGAGGTCAGAGATCGTTACATGGAGTGGTGTTACAAGTTGATGTGGTGAGCTATGTGAAATATCCAGAAAGAGCAAACGATAGGAAAGATGAATTGTAGACCTCAATGCTTATGTGTCTTCTTTTGTTTCTGCTGTTCTGTTTGGTTATTCCCAGGTGTACTGCTAGAAAACTTCCCAATCTGCAAAGAGCTGTTGATTCCTCCTGGGACACAAAACTATATGGTGCGGATGCGATTGTATGACAACAACAAACGCCAGCTGAATTTGACCATAAGGATTGTGTGTCGTGCAGAAGGTTCTCTGAAGATACTCATTTCAGCACCATACTGGTTAATCAACAAAACAGGTGAGTTTTACAGCATCGTCTTTCAGAAATGCGATGGTGGAATTTGGAAATGAAGATTTCATGCTGTGTTTTGGTTTTCTTTCCAGACAGAGCTTTTAGATTCCCCTTAACAGGAATTAAAATAGCAGGAAATAGTTTGCTAACAGCTCGTGTCATAAGTGTTGCAACAGATAACTTACAGTGGCTCTATTGCAGACTTTTTTAAACACGAATAATTTAGTAGTCCTTGTGTAGCTGCAAACAAATTGGCATGGGTTAGACTGTTAAAAATGTGGCATTCAAAGGCTGAGATGCCTTCAGAAAGCATCAGATCTTCAACAGTAAGTTGCAGTTTGTTGGTGCTGTCAGAGATGCAAGATCCTTTTTCACTTGTAGGCTCCATGCTCACAGCTCTGATGGGTTTACCCCTTCAGCAGCTCAGGTGGAGGTTGTGGATGCGGAATTGGAATGCATGCAGACTGACGGCTGACATTCCAACAGGAGAATTTTAGGCTGTTCTTCAGTGGGAATAGCTTTTGCCATTCTCATCTTGAATTCTTGTGAGATAATAATTTCATAACTCATTTTTTTTTTGTGTTTCCTTAAAGGATTGCCACTCATCTTCAGACAAGATAATGCCAAAGCAGATGCAGCAGGGCAGTTTGAAGAGCATGAACTTGCTAGAAGCCTCAGCCCGCTCCTGTTCTGTTACGCTGATAAAGAACAGCCCAACTTGTAAGTACCCCTGAGAGAGGAGCACAGGGGAGGAACCTTGTTAAATATAACTGTAATGGGCAGAGGATGGTGTGCTGGTATGTTAGTGTAGATAGCAGCTAAAAGGGAAAGCTTTTTCCTAAGATCACCTGTTGAGTAGCGGTAGCAGTCACTTGGAAGCCCGTGTGCAGCAAAGGTGTGGTGAAGGATTTTGGAACGCGAACTTGTCAGTTATTTTATCTGGCATCAAGGAGGAAATTTACTTCTTCCTTGCCACCACCTGATCCTTTCTTTAAATCTGTGTTTTCTTCTTACCCTTAGCTGTACGATGCGGGTGGGGAAAGGCATCCATCCTGAAGGCATGCCAGGCTGGTGCCAGGGCTTCTCCTTGGATGGCGGCAGCGGTGTCAGAGCCCTTAAGGTGATCCAGCATGGAAACCGACCAGGCCTCATTTACAACATCGGTATGTGCTGATGGGAGCGTTTGAGGGATGCTGTGGAACTGCAGAAAGGCAGCCTGTGTTGCTAAAGATTTGGGAGGGTCTGGAGAAAAGCGTTGGGCAAGAAGTAGTATCCTAACAACTCATACCTGAAATTGGTTTGCTTAGAAGTCAGTTTTCAGTGATTTTTATTTAGTCCTTAGTATTGGTAAATTCTTCTTGAGATACTGAAGGTAACGGGTGGCATAAAACTACATTTACTGTTAGTATTTCACGTGTGCAAGTGGCGTGACAGAAACTGTACATCTCAGAAACTCACTGAAAATACTTATGTTAAATGGGCTTTGAAAGTTATCTTCAGGGGTTTTTTTGCTTGTAATTAACAGCATTACTTTTAATTTGTTTCTGTTACCAGGTATCGATGTTAAGAAGGGCAGAGGACGTTACATTGATACCTGCATGGTGACATTTGCCCCCCGCTACCTACTAGATAATAAGTCCAGCTATAAGCTTGCCTTTGTTCAGAGGGAGTTTGCCAGAGGCCAGGTAAGGGCCTTCCTTTCTTTTCCACCTGGAGTTAGGCACACCATCTTGTAACTGCAAAGAATACAGACGTTACACCTGAAAGTATTCTAGTCTGATTATGAGGACTTCTTAATTTGTTATTCTAATTTCGAGCATTCACCTAGCAAAATAATTGCTGTGAGAGGATTTGAGGGGTTCATTATATTTGAGAGGTGTATGGATTAATATTGTATTTTTCATGCCCTTATAATGTTTATGTCCTGATTTCTATTACCAGGGCACACGCAACCCTGATGGCTACATCTCCACGCTGCCTGGCTCCAGCGTTGTGTTCCACTGGCCACGCAATGACTATGATCAGCTGTTATGTGTGAGACTGATGGACTTCCCAAACTGCATTTGGTCTGGGGGATTTGAAGTCAACAAAAACAACTCATTCCATATTAATATGAGGTAGTTACTGTATGCAAGTGTTTTGTGATATGCTGCCATTTTTTAAATAGAAGCAGCTGTTGAACACTTGGAGCTGCAGCAGTGCTCATCAGAAACCCACCTGTCTTGAACTTGCTCTTTCTTGTTCAGGGACACCCTGGGGAAATGTTACTTCTTAAGAGTAGAGATTACTCTTCAGGGAGCCACGTACCACGTTGCATTCAGTGACACAGATCAGCTGCCACCACCTTTTCGCATAGACAATTTTTCCAAGGTAAAAGCAGAAAATCATGATTTTCATTGTTCTTTTTTTAAATTAAAAAGTAAAAGAATTCTGTTAGATTTAAGTTAGGGTACTATCTAGCTTCTGTAAGAAAATACAGCGGTAGCATGTAGCAGTATGTGTTTGTGTATCATTGTCGTTTTCTTGAATTTTGTTCAAATAATATTGCTTATATTGTGGCTTTCATAGGTCCATAGAAAGCCATGTGAGGAAGAGCATCATAATGATGGGAAGGCTGTAATAGGACAGCAGTTTATAATATTTTCTCTGTTATTTTCAGCACTTGGATAACACACAGAGAGAATTCAGGCTATTGGTAGCACTTCCTTTCTCTCTATCTTTGGACTTCTTTATTCAAATAGAAAACTTCCCTGCTTCCCTCTTCTTCCAGACACCTTGGTTCCTTGGTGTTTAAAATGAGAATCAGTACTGAGCTGATGATAATGAGTGTGAGAGATGAAGAACAAGTTCCATGTCAGTGACTGTAAAAAATCAGAGAATTTGCTTTGTTTATTGGACAGTAACTTACAGACTGCCTTGAGATTAGAGCAGGAGACACAGCTCATGATAATGGTTATTATTCTGGCTTGTGTTGCTGAATTGCTCAATAAAACTGGGCACAGCTCCTAATTTTAATTGGAAAGGTTGGAGGTGCTACCATGGGACTAAAGAGTTTCTGAACCTAAGATGATGGATAAAAGCAAAGGTCCCTTTGAGATTATCTTTGAGGTTCAAATGTGGGGGGGGGAAGAAAAGTGAGCTTGAGCACATTTCAGTGAGAAACGCCTGAAAAATGAATAAATGATAGCAAAAAATGTAACTGATGGAGAATTGGTGTGAAATTAAATGCTCTTCCATTACTGTTACAGGTCCCAATTGTTTTTAATCAGCACGGTGTTGTCGAGCCAAGACTGTACACTGAAGTGAAGCCCATGACCTCCCTGGATTATGCATGGGATGAACCCATCCTACCATCATTTGTCATGCTGACAGTTAAGGGAGCAGGCTCCTCGGAGATAGTCTGCAGCATGAATGACTTCCAAGACAGCAAACAGCTTTATTATGAAAACTTCATTTATATTGCTGCTACCTATACTTTCTCAGGGTAATTCATTAGATATTACACTAACATATTTTGGATGCTTATAGTGTTGTAAGCTGTTCTGATTGCCATTTTACACCTTCTGTAAATATTTCAAATTCAGCTGAGGGTTTTGTCCATGCTGCCAACAGAAGGGATGCCAAAATTCAGGAGTTGTCTGGCTGAGTTGTCCAGGTCTGGAGCCCCCAATACAAGAAGGACAGAGAGCTGTTGGGGAGGGTCCAGAGGAGGGCCACAAAGATGATCAGGGGACTGCAGCACCTCTCTTATGAGGACAGGCTGAGGGAGCTGGGCTTATTCAGCCTGGAGAAGAGAAGGCTGCGGGGTGACCTCATTGCAGCCTTTCTGTACCTGAAGGGAGCCTATACACAGGAAGGGAGTCAACTCTTTAAAGGGGTAGAT
>PPHD01015278.1:0-16199 GCA_002909625.1 Bambusicola thoracicus | reverse complement strand
AATGGACCTGCACCTCATGACTACATGCCTCCAGTAACATCGTCCAGTACTGGCCCATGAAAGAACATGAACTTTGCTGATCATCACTCGTTTTAAAAACTGTCATCATACATGGCGACGGAAATTGTATAAGTGTCGCGACTAGTCGGATCTCTGTAACAAAAGGCTTATCCTTTAGTTGATTCAATCATTGGTTCATGCCGTGAAGGGGTGGAGTGTATGGGAACTGTTGAATCACGGCCTGAACCTCTGATTGACCACCTGAGGTGAGCACTGAGTCAGCCGCAGGGGCACAGGTGAATGCAATCTCACCTGAGTGACTGGAAGGGGTGGAGCTATGCTACACCCCTCCTCGACCCCATTTAAGGGCTGACTCCCTAGGAGGAAGGATCTCTCTCTGGAGATCCTCCCTTTTGGGAACCTATCTGCAGGCCCAGGATACGGGTAAGATCTGTATTTTGCTTCTTACTTTGTAACAACATAATTGTTCCATCTAATACTGCTTGCTCTTGCCATAACAGTCTGTAAATAGTATTCCATTATATTTTTTTCTTTTTCTGAAGTCTTTTCTACAAAAATAACTTTTTGAAACTCATTCAAATTCAGCCACTGAAGCTTTATATGTTTTTTGTTCTTTTCTGAGGTGTATGGAGGTTGTAAGCTTTTGGCTCCATATCATCAGTGTAAGTTAAAATGGTAGTTCATATGAAATTGCTTAGCAAAGTAGTGATGGCTGGTGGCAGACAGCAAGTGGGTGAGAAGATGAGTTTGAAGTCCTCAGCTTTTGGCTTTGGCACTGTTTGGTGCTATGGGTGCTAATTCCAAGTAGCTGTGATACCTCGTTTTTAGCTTGCTTGTAAGTAACCTGTGCAGAAAACTCATGTGTGTACTATGAACGTTTAGATATAATACCACTTTCATTTCTAAGATTTTATATTTTAAGACACTTTCAGAATTCTTTTGTGTCCTCAAAGATCAATTAAGAAAAAGTAAAAAATTGCAAATTATGCATTTACAATATGTTTGATTTTTTTGGCAGATGAAATCTGGGAGTGAAGAGAATCTTTTAGATGAAGTAATGAGAAGTTTGTCTGAGTCATCTGAGCTGGCAGGAAAGGAAAAGCTAAGAAAGGCATCTGCTGGCTGTGGAATCGTGAGGTCATTGAGTGTAAAAAATCCAGTTGATTTCTCAGAAGGACGATCCATTAAACCAGAACAACTTGTAAGGCCCAGCCTTCGTAGAACAGAAGATGCCTATTTCACGAGCTCTCCAATAAAATTTACATCGGGCACTCAAGGGAAGGCCAAATCAGTGAAAGAAATGATGCAAACATCTGTATCACAGCGACAATCAAGGGATTGCAATCCTTATGCTACCTTACCTCGTGCGAGCAGTGTGATTTCTACAGCAGAAGGAACTACTCGAAGGACAAGCATTCATGATTTTTTGTCTAAGGACATTAGGCAACCTGCTTCTGGTGATCCAGCAACATCCACCGCTGACAGAAGTGTTCCAGCAACATCTAGTGAGTACTCAGCACATCAGTTATCCTCTCATTTTTTTCACTGTGGGGCTTACAGAGTAGATTGTGTTCTACAAAGCAATGCAACTAATACAGTTAAACCACGTAATTTAGGATGCAACTCTGATGTGCCTAAGATTTCAAGGATGGAAAGGTCAAATTTTTGTGAGAAAACTTTCTTAAGCACAAATACGTTTAATGATAAAGTTGGTCTATCTGGTAATGAGAACACAGGATCTTTTACTGTGGTGCAGCCATTTTTATCCGTTAACACTGAATTAGTTAGTAATATAAGTGGATTGCCTCCAAGGTCTGCATCAAAAGCTGATCAGGCAAGACTGTCAACATTTGTATCTCTACGAAAAAATCAGGAACAGCCTTTTACCAATCAGAAATCTGCTAATAGGGACCTACGGTCAGCTCTAAGTAGTGAATTTGTTCCTACCACCTGTGTGAATACTAGCGAGGCAGAGTCCCTGCTTCTTGTTTCTGAAGATAATAAAACTGTGTGGTATGAGTATGGTTGTGTATGATTAAAAAAAACTGTATTATTAAATATATAATTATATAGGACACATAGGTGCTCTCTTGAATGTCCACTGGACTTGCAGAGAATTTCACTGCAATGAAGAAGTAACTTCATTTAGACCTGTGGGTTGTATTTTCTTTTTTTCCCTAAGGACTGTGGCATACAGCTCAGTTGTGTACTCAAGCATGTGTTTGAATGTAAAATTGTAACCTCATCCAAGTTTGCATGAAACATTAATTGCACTGTATATATTTTGCATGCTTTCAAAATCTTTATATTGCAAGCTATATTTTTATTTGTTGTCCATTATAAATATTTTGCTTTTTTTCTGTACGTAACTGAATGCATGCTACAGCAATTGCATGCTGCATTGCCAGAAACGGCACAGTGACTACAGCATTGTCAGTACAAAGACTGTGCCTTTTCAGTTGTGCATACGCTTCCAGTTTATCAGTAACATGTTGACTCTGTGTTTGGAGTACAAATACATTTTTCCTTCTTTTTTTCAAAGAAGAGATACCCATGAAAAGAAGCATTCAGAGAGATTTCAGTTCCTTACTCTTAACATTTATACCACCTCCCGTGTGTCACTCTGCACAAGAAACAACTTGTAACCCAGTAACTCAGTGACTCTGTCTTGCACAAAGATATGATTCACATTCCATATTAATTTTTAAATATTTTAATAAGTAATTAGAATTACCATTCATAATTCTAAACCTAAAATGATGATTTTTTTATCAAGAGGTAACAGTGGGACAACATGCAGCACTTGCAATGAAAAAATGATCCTTTCCACCTTTTCCCATTCATATATGTTGTCTTTCTACATCTGGTGTACAAATGTGGTGAAGTATGCTGTTTCACTAGGAGTCAAATAGCACCATTATCTGAGAATCCATGTGTTGTACAGCAATAAACTTGTATTGATTATGGTGGAAATTCATTTTTTCTTCTTAATATAAGTAACACTCATGTAGTAGAAACCAAGATGTACAACAGAGTAACAAGAACTGTTAAATACTAGTGCTGCAGAAAGCAAGTAATTCAGAACTTGCTAACGAATTTAAGTGTATAACTCATTAAATTCCAGACAGCCAGCTGAACAGTAATGTTGGCAAGCGATTTCTTAATAAATGATGGTTTCAAGCAATTTCTTGAAACTTTGCAATGATAAATATATATAAAATATATAAAAATATACACTCGTATATACACATAAAATAATGAATAACCTATTCTGATTTTTCCAACTGAATTTATTTTGTCAGCAGTTTTGTGGCAGTTGTGGTGCTGCTGTGGGTGCTGGACTTAAATTCCTCAGTGTTTAACTAAGGAGAAGTGATGCAAAAATACAGTTCCTTCAGAGAAAGCAGCAGACATCCCATGTGTTCATCTCTAAAGTCTCCACCCTTGTTCTATCACTGAGCACTACCAAAAAAGCCTGGCCTCATCTTCTTGACACGTGCCCTTTTGATATTTGTGTGTTGATAAGATCCTCTCTTAGCCTTATCTCCAGGCTGAGCAGTCCTGGGTGTCTCACCCTTTCCTCGTAAGGAAGAGATGCTTCAGGCCCCTAATGATTTTTGTGGCCTTCTGCTGGACTCTGCAGAAGATTTCTGTATTTGTTAAACTGGGGAGCCCGAACTGGACACAGTATTCTAAATGTGGCTTCACCAGGGCAGAGTAGAGGGAGAGGATCACTTCCCTTGACCTGCTGCCCAATGCTCTTTGTAATGCACCTCAGGATACTATTGGCCTTCTTGCCACCCAGGCACACTGCTGGCTCATGGCTAACCTGTTGTCCACTGAGATACCCAGGTCCTTTTCTGCAGTGCTCCTTTCCAGCAGCATCCTTTAACCTGTACTGATATGTGTGGTTATTCCTCCCTGGATGTAGGACTCTGCGCTTGCTCTTGTTGACCCTCAGGTTCCTGTGAGCCCAGTTCTCCAGCCTGTCCAGGTCTTGCTGAATGGCAGCACAGCCTTCCGGTGCCACTGGTCAGCTACTCCTCTCAGCTTCAGATCATCAATCTTGCTGAGGGTGAACTCTGTCCCTTCATCCAGGTTGTTGATGAAGATACTGAATAAGACCAGACCCAGTACTGACCCCTGGGGAATACCACTAGCTACTGGCCTCCAACCAGATTCTGGGCTGCTGATCACAACCGTCCCCTCATCTACCTAGCTGGTCATGGCAGAAGGCTACCAGATTGGTCAAGCATGATTTCCCTTTGCTGAACCCATGTTGGGCTATTCCTGATAACCTTTCTTTCTTCCACTTCTTTGGAGATGACATCCAGAATAAGTTGTTTCATCACTTTTGAGGGACAGAAGTGAGGCTGTCTGGCTTGTAGCTTTGCATGACCTCCTTGACCTTTTGGAAGACTGGGGTGACACTGGCTTTCCTCCAGTCTTCAAGCACCTCTCCTGTTCTCCATGACCTTCCATAGGCGATAGAGGGGTTTGGCAATCACTTCTGCCAGTTCCCTCTGCACATGTGGGTGCATCCAGACCTTCAGTTACTTTTCAAGATGAGGAAAAGGAGTAGGGGGAAAAATTGATTTGTTAAAGACATTCTGTGGAGCAGAAAATTATTGTTTCAAAAAATAAAATGGCCATCCTCTACCATGCTTGCAGGCATCTGTTATTATTGGGCTGATGATTTTTTCATTTAAGTGACGTTCAGTGTGCTGTGCTAATCATTGCTGTATTTCTCCTTCAAATTGTTTCACCTTTTAAAACAGAAATAACAACAACACGACCTAAAATCTGAGGAAGAATCTTAATTTCATACCAATTTTAGTCTTCACCCTTAGACATTGCGTTCTGATCCTAAGTCAGATCATTCATCTTCATTTCTATTGATTCAGAGATGTGTTTGAATTAGCTTTGAAAACAGTGTTATCTGAAGCGACGTGCATAGTATATGCTGTAAGTTATTTGAGGAATTAGAGAAAATCTCTGTAGCATTGCCAGTACTTCGTGTGAACTCATTTCGTGCCTCCGGTATCTGTTTTTCTTAACTGATTGCAAGGTTGCATCTCTTAGCAAAGTTCCTTTATGATCTGAACAAGGTTTGTAGCTAGAGACAGTATCTTCTATTTAGATCCAATTGTCATTGTTTGAGAAATTGGTAAGGTTTCAGACACACTGTTAGCTCTTGTGTGAAAGCTTTACCTTGCTTAGGTCCTTAGACTGTCACAACAGTGCAAAACAGCAGTATTGTCTCCAGATATATGCTTATTATGGACTTTCCTGCACAAGCACCAGTCTCCAATTGTAATGAGTGATTGTAATGAGGGAAGCCAGTCTAAAGAGAAATTCTAAAGGTTCTCCCCCTGTGGAGTGCAGTTAAAACTTGCTTTCAGTGGAACAAAAGAAGCATTTTTCCAGCCACTGCCCATGGGGCACTTCAGTTTGCACTGCTTCATTTCCACAGCACTAAACTTTCACATACAAAACAAGTCTGATAGTGAGTGTTTATACCTTATACTTAATGCTTTGTAGCCTGTGTTTTGCATTATTCTGAAACTAAAACAGCTGCTTTCGCTAAGACAGAAGGCTTCAGAATAGCTGCTCACGTCTGTATCCTCTTACAGACAAGGAGTTCTGACAGATCTTGTCCTTCTCAAGCTACTAGTTTGCATTCTTTCATAACCTTGTAATGAATTAAATTTCAGTTCTGAAGATGATGATTATTGTGCTCCTGTTCTTGCTTCACTGGGTTCATTGCAGCAGGAAGAGCATGCTCCTAGGCAGTTCTGAATGTCTCTGAAAAAAAAAGGTAGTAAAAGTTGTTAGTTTATGAAAGGAAATGAATGTTCTTATGTATGAAAGGAACTGTTATGTAACTTAATGTAACTTTTTATAAACACGTCTTGGTCTTTACGCGCTAGCAGTATGTATGCCATGGATGTCTGTCTCTGTTGGTCTGTGCCAGGAGTGGAAGGATGTGTGAGATTCATTATAGATCCAGCCATTACTGCTCCTTGGCCATTGGGATGGCTGACTGTCAAACACACAGTGCACTTGCTCGTTTCCTGGTCTCTGCTGCCTTTAAAATAGGATGGTAGAATTCTGCATGGTAATTATAGGCACTAAATAGTGGCTGCCAGCCAAAAAAGGGGTGGATGTTCAGGTTCGATGATTTGCTTGCCATTAAATGTTTGCTTGATGCTTTGCTTTAAGTGAATAGTAAACTAAGATACTGCATTTTGCACGTTCAAGCTGTTGCATGCAAAGATAATTTTCTGCTTAGCAGAATTAAATGTGAACGTTTCTGTAGATGTGTACCAGGTTAAAAATAAGGAAAAGACGAGTTAAGTTCTCAACTAGGTTCAGTCAGCCTTGATAAAATATGATATTGTTTTCTCATCATACAGGCAGAGTTATAGGTTTAGTGTATATAAAAGTTGAACATATCTGATTGTGGCTTTGAAAATTGTACCTTATTATTCTGAATGCTAAGATTTAATGACTGTCACTTCCACGAGTTTCTTCTATCCCTCTCCTCTGTTGTCTCCTCTCCAAAACCCCAGAATGTTTGTATATCCTTTTGCTCTACTAATAAGTAGAATGTATGTATGCATGAGGGTTTTTTTCTTGTCCTGATCAATGTGATGAATAATATGAAATGCTTTTCTCTGCAGATGTGGAAGCTATCCCAGAAAGCAGAAATTCAAAATGCAGGTCTAGGGAGCAACAAAGCTCCTAAATCTATTACCCACTACATGAGATGTGGGCCAAGTGGTGAGTTTTCTGCCCAAAATGTAAATGAGATTAATTTCATTTACAACAAACTAACAGCATTACATGTAAGACCAAGCGCACATGGCATTAACCAGATGTAAATACTGCTTGCTTAACTGGCTTTATCTTGCTTGTTAGTTAAGCCAGAACATGTTGTTATCGTGCAGTTATTTTGCCTGCGGAGGTAGGGAACTCCATCCCATTGAGCCTTTCTTTTGCCTGTAAAAATGCCATTCATTTTTAGTTCTCAGATTTATCTTTAAGAAGAAAGTACAGCAGAGGCAAACAAAGCACTACTACTGAAGTCAGTTCTTACAAAGGGACAGATAAATCTAAAAGAACAGTTAAAACAATTTTATTTTGCAAAGTACTCCATTGTATAAGAAAATGGCCTTTTGGTAAAGCTTGTCTTTGGCATTCTGTCCTCCTTTAGACGTGATTAAAACATCCTCGATGCATGCTGTTAGTGCTGTTAGTTCTGTTAGTGACTTAACTCTGTATTTTATACTTCTACACTTAAGCTTTTCTTATGTTCTTTTCTCTTTCTACCTTTTCTGCCTTTCAACACAGAGAGAAAAGTGTCCTTCAGTGTCTCAATATGAAGCCTTTATTTCTGAAGTAACAAGACAGCAACTGTAGGAATCATTAATAAATGTTAAGGGAATTTTTTACATTCTTCGTGACTAGAGCAGGCAAGAAATAAAAACCTACCTACCTTCCTTCCTTCCTTGAATCAAGGAGCTCTACTGGAGTCTGCTGCCGAAAAATTGTAGATGGTCTTAGGAATTATTGCACATTGCACTGTTAAGATCTACTGAATAAAGGACAGTTCTCATCTCCCTAAGGACCAAGAGCTTAAATGTCTCAAGAATTACTCCAGGAAAAAAAATCAAACAACTTCTTTCATCTTCTGTTTATGAAATTAGCCACTGATTTGCTTAAGCTTCTGCTAATACTTAGCCAAAAAAAAAACAACCCATAACTTGCAGTTTATATTTACTTCTGTAAATTTGAAATAAATGCTGTAGTATTTTGTTGAAAGTGACTGTATATACAGATACAAAAACCTCTCAGCTTACTGGCACTCCCCTGCCTTATTGGTTAGCATAATCTGCATGGAATGGCTCTTTACAAAGTTTATGCTGATTTCTTTATGTTGCATACTACGGGAAAAAATTGTTTACATACATGAAAACATTTGATATCTAACAAATGTGGGGACTCATGGGATAATCGTATTATGTAGAAAATGTTTGTCTCTTGTGTTTTTCACATTCCCGGGTTGTTCTGCATTCCCTGTTCAGATGTTTTTGACAGGAAATTGCCAGGTATGATTTTTTGTAACTTTTATTTTAGGGTAAGGCTGTTTTCAACAAATAGCATTTCCAGGAGAAGACGTGTCTTACCGCGTTTGTGTACTGACTGATTCCTTCTTTTGCTGTTTATCTTCTGAAATGAGTTGATTGCAGCTTAGGTGGTTTCTTGATGGCAAAAAAAGAGAAAGAAAAAAAGAAAAAAAGGGAAATAACATGTATGCATTTTACAGTCAATTCCCCTTAAGGTTATCTTGTATTAGTAAGATACATTTTGTCGGTTACTGACTTATATTAAAGTCAACAAATGTAATTGGTACATTTGGTTGTTGTCTTGGAAGCATTTGCAGTGAGCTCAAAGGAAGTGTACCTGAATAAGCAGATCTGACATTACTGTAATCCTTTTTTATTTCAAAACAGTGGGCACATTCACGTTTCTGTTCTCAAGGGTTAAATTAGCTGTGTAACCTCCTCGTGTCTGATCTTCCGCTGCAGCTCTCTGTTCACGTAAAGTAAGCATGGCTCAGAACTGGAGCTGCAGAGAGCTGGTAGAAGGGTCACAGTGCTGCTCAGACTGTGGTATGGCCACTGCAGCTCCTTTCACTTCATCTTTGCTCTTGAGGATTACAGGTTTTGCCATTTATCAAGTCTCAAGCTTTCAGGGACAGTGGGAACAGAATCATTTTCCACTGGAGAGAGAACACAGTTCCACAGATGTAAAAGCATACTGGCAAGTCATTTCTTATGTTACTGAAATTTTGTCAAAAGGAAAAGAAAAAGAAAGTTCAGTAAGCTTCAGAATCGGAAGTTTTCTCCTTTTATTTTCCTGAAAGTGACTGCCTTCTGAAATACGTCTTTATGATGGAACATGTTACAAGATCTCGATCAAACAGGGTATTTTTGTCTTGGCAGTATAAATACCTTGTTCAGCCTGAGTGTTTTTCCACAGAGAATTTAAACTTTTTTTTTTCCCCTTGAGTGAAAGTAGGACAAACTTTGCAGCTCTACTCCTTAGAGGAGTTTCATTTTTCCTCTAATGACGTTTCTGGTATTTAAGTTCACTAGCTGAATTTCAGCATGAACTCATATAGGTGTCTCATTCTGGGCCCCTTATTTTCGGTGCCAAGATTTTCATTGCTTTCAGAGGAAGCATCCTGAGTTTTGCCATAGTTCAGTGATCCCAGTAGCGACCCAAAGCCCAGAGCGTTCCTGACATCCAGTTCCACAACATTTTTGCAGGCAGTCTGAGGTCAGTTGCATGAGGAATAACTTCCTGTGCTGTAATTGATAGCACAGTCTTTTGAGGAAGGATTCAGGGTGCTCCAGGCTGCAGTGACAGCTTCCAGGTGTCACAGTTCTTCCTCAATACAAAGGGAGCCAGACAGAGCCCTGGTGTGCTCTCAGAGAAAATTACTGTAAGCAATAAAAACATGCTGTCAGGCCAGCTTTCTCTGTCTGCAATAAAGGCATAGCCATATGGACTGAAGGAAAACTTGCCTTACCGAGTTTCGTAGACGTGGTCATGTCAGTAGCCCTCACTAAAATCATAGCTGTTAGGAAAGATAACTGAAGTAAGTAAATACTAGGAAACTAATTCTCAATTTTGCTACTTTCAAGTTTGTTTCAGGGGCTGAGCGTTGGTGTGTTCTCCCAGTACCTCTCCTTGGCAACAGAGGACTGACGCACTTAAAACTTCTAAACCCAGTTCGTAGCGTCACTTTTTCTAGAACTCAGTGTCTTGAATTAAGCCATAGTGCCAAACATTGTTCGTATTGCAGTATCTGTGCAGCTGTGTGTGCTCTGGTGTGCTGCACACTCGAAGACCTGGGAATATTGCCATGGCTGATGTGTGGCACGTTGCCAGGCTCATGCAGCCTTCTGCCCTCACTCCACCTGGCTGTCATTCCTTCATGAGGACTCCCCTGACTTTTCATTTTTTGGCTCTTTACTGTATTCATTAAGTTGTCCAGAATTTTCCAAATGTGAAAGTTACTAGTCAACTGATAACATGTACTGAAAGTGAAAAGCCTTTGTCCAAAAACCTAAGTGAATTGCCCTTGTTTGAGAGCGTCAGCAGGAATGTGGGGACGTGGCAGCAGAATTCATCCCACGAGTGCAGGTCAGGGTTGTGTGCCAAAGTGCTGGCTGGTGTCCCCTGCACCATTCTTGGCGGGGTTTGAGCTGCTGGGTCAGCATCAGCACAGAGGCTAGAGGGGGATTTTGGTTTGGATTCACTAAGTTACACCAAAGCGGCACCAGGGATACATTTTCACTGAGATCAGACCCTAATACTCCGAGTGCTTACTTTCGTGAAGACATTTCAGAGCAGAAGAGCAGTCAGGAAGTGCTCTGTACTCTGATACAGATGTCTTTCCTTTCCAAACTGGTATAACACCTCTGTAAGGCACCTCATCTTTCCATACAACTAAAAACCAAACTATCAATGTAATTTGGGAGCTACCTCCCCTTCTCTGAAACAGTCTCCCAGGGAGCAGCACAGTGGCTGTGGGGCAGCCTACAAGAAGAGCACATCACTGTTAGCAGCAAGAGTTGAGTTGCCAAATGTGTTACTGTTAGTTCAAGTTTACAGACTTTGTTTTAATACTGGACAATGTAGGATTTCCATTTGGTTTGCTGATAGTCTGCTGTTGTTTATTAACGTTCCCAACTTTGTCCAAGACGTGGTGCAGCCTCAGCAGAGCTCACGGATGATTCTTAGAGGTAGATGATAACGTATATGTAAATAATGCTTTGATATTAATAAAACTGCCTTAAAGGAATGTACCTAGGTGTGAAACAAAAAGCTCTTATTTAAAACTGTAATTTCCTTTACACGTTGATTTTTTTTTAATGTTTGCCATTGTATACATTTATTAATGATGTTATTAAAATACCGAACCAAATAATTTTTATCATTATTTTGTGTATATACATTGATACACACATGTTCTGGAAACTGATGTTACTGGAAGGATATTGGTGTTAAGTGGTGGTTGTGCTCGGTTGCTGATGTGTTCAGTATTTCTTCTGGAAGGAAACCTATAAAACTGTAGCAGAAATATTCTGGGCGCTGCGTAGTTTGTTCCATGCTGTTCATTTGTAAAGACTCGCATAGCTTTTAACCATACCGTATTTTAATATTAGTTTTAAAAGACACTAATTTCATAGTAAATACGTTGAGAATTCCTGGCAGACTTGCCAGATGCGGTATTTGGAGCTTTGATTTTGCTTGATGGTTCTTTCTGCTGAAACATGACCCAGAAGCTCTTCTGATAGCAAAGGCAGTTTAATTTTTAGGTTGTGCAGATCTTCGGATTTGTTAAGTGTAGGAATCTGCTATTGTTCACGTCTTTCCAACTTCTTGTCTTTCACATTTAAAGCTTTCTGGTTGAAAAAACTTGACAAGCTAAACGTATTGCTTTTTACTCCCCCTTTTGGAACTGATAATTCATGAGTACAAGGAATAAAGGGCAGGGAGAGTGGCAGTCAGAGGGTGTAACAGATCTCACTTTTAAAGGTGCAGAAGACCGTATTGTAATGTCTGCCTGTGTGAGAAGCACGTTTGTCAGCCTGGAGTTCCTGAGGCAGTTCATTAAACATCGGTCTAATGAAACCAAGTCACACTGGCTGACATTTCCTTGTTTATTTGAAATGTCCCCCTTTGTTGTTAGTATTGCATCCTGTAGCAAGATGCAGTGGAAGTACTAATCAGAACCACATGTCCTTCTGTGGTTTTCTTCACTCTTTTTCCTCTTTCGTTTCCACCTGTGCTCATCCTGCTGCTTGCCTTTGGGCATTTTTCTTCTACCACAGCCATCTTCATTAGGCAATATTTAAAAGCCCTTTTACCTCTCATTTCCAAAATGTTGTTCCTGTCTCTGGGTTCTAACGTGGGTTTGGCTGCTGGACTCCATGGACTTCCTGCTTGTCTTAAGCACAAAGAAACTGTTTGAAAGGGGTTCTACTCATTTAGAAAGAAGTGAGGAGAAATAATTTCATTAGGAATTCAATGTTGAGAATGTATTGTCTTGTTCCTGTGAGTGTATACTTTCCTGTACTAAATATATCATCTATCCTAAGCCAAATCAGCCTCCCCCCAGCCTTTTGAACATTTGGACGTTCATATGTTCAGTTCCCCATCTCCTGAAGGGAGAAACTCAAGTCTGTCTGCTGCCACACCGTTCTCTCCACTTACATGGTACTGATTATAAGGATACAGTGGATCAGGGAACATGCTCATCTTCCACAGGTTGATGAGCCAACAGAAGTTGTGCACAGAAGTTAACACTGTGCCAGGTGGAATTTATTTTCCTCCCAGGAATCACCAGGAAATGGCACACCCCTACAGGAACCTGTGTTATTCCTTAAAGTTCTTCTCCTGGGTATTTGCACTCCTCCGTCTGGTCTCCGTTCTTCATGTTCTGCCATTTTTGTGGAGGCACGCTGTCCTAATGGGCCAATTACCAGAAGGCTGAATGATTAGTTCCCAAAGGGAGGAGACTGTGAAATGAAAATGCAACTAAAAACGTAGACAATCAAGTACATTTTCTGTAGAGCAACTAATTTTCTATTTTCTAGGTGAAAATTAAGAAACATAAAAAAGCAACAGAGTAGGAGAGAAAGGGGTACAAGTGAGAGAACAAACCCCTACACACTTCTGTACTGTGTGTTAATAAATAGTTTAGGCCTTTTAAGTTGTTATTTCTCAATTATGTTTAGACCTTCAAGCCCAGTACCACACAGAGTTCCACTTTATGCATTTTATTAACATATTATTATTTATATAATGCCTTTTCATCATGCTGGATGCTGGCAGATTGCAAACATCTTCTCAAGAATATTCTGTTGAATTTTCAGTAACCCAAGTGTAGTATTTTCTTACACTAAATGTTACACTGTACAAAAGAGCAGCCCTGTTCTTCCAAGCTGTATTTATCACGAGACTCCCACCAGTTCTGCACTATAACATCAACACTGAGCCATGTGACCCTATTTAATGTCTTCATCAAAACGTACGACGATTGGATCGTGGCCCGTCGATTTCACAAACTTCAGGAAGTCCTCAGGGCTTAAGCCCATTGTCGCACCATTTGTCATTGGATGAAAATACACCTTTTCATGGCCGCCCTCCAGGAAGCCGGCGTCCAGCACCAACCTCACATCTCCGTGGTCACAGAACAGAGCCAGCGGTGTGGCACAGCCTTGGCCCACCCGGAGCTTCTCCAGCATGGCATTTTCATCAGCAAATCTCAGGTTTCCACTTCCGACACCAAGTTTTTTTGCCAGATGGTTTAAATCCACCTGCCTGTCGTGCAGGACAGTCACCAGCCAGAACTCTTTCCTCTTTTTGTCTTTAAGGAAAAGGTTTTTACTGTGCCCTCCTTTCAAGTGTCGGACGTGGGCCATCATGTCTTCAACCGTGAACACCTGGAAAACACAGAGAGCGGAGCGTGAGGCCACGTCCCGTGGGACTCCCGTGGTGTACTGGCAGCTGCCTTTAGTTAAACACTTAGAAAATACTGACTGTGATGCTCGGCCTCAAAACCGTACCCTTTTATGAAGAAATTTTAAACGAACACCAATAAAACCCGACATACTGCTCCCGCTGCCTCTCTCAGTCATTCTGTACGTGCAGTGGGTGGGTTGGACGGGACCCCAAAGCCCCAGCCGTGCCGCGGGCTGGCCGCCCCCCTCCTCACGCAGCCCAGAGCCCGCCCCCGGCCTTGGGCACGGCCGCCTACAGCTCCGCGCAGCACTGCCGGGGCCTCGCCGCGCGGCCCCACCTCCGGGTGCTCCGTGGTGGTGGCAGCGATGCCCACATCCCGCAGCCGCTTCTCCAGCGCCTCCCGCAGCCCCGGCGCCGCCGCCATACCGCGCCGCCACTTTCCCGCCCGCCAGGCGCGCAGAACTGCTGAGGCGCAACGTGGTGCTCCTGCCGGCAGGGCGGTGCTTCACGCCGTGAGGTGAACCCGCCCCACGCTGTGATTGGCCGCGAGCGTGGTGGGCACTGCGCCTGCGCAGTGTTTCCCGTCACTCGGTGCATGCGCAGAGCGGCACGGCTGGCGTCGGGCGTGGGGTGGTGGTGGGTGGTCGTTGCGTTTCTCAGAGCCGGCGGGGTGGCGGCGACGGTGCTCGGCGGTGCTGTTTGCGGCAGGTCGGCGCTCTCACGGCTCCTGGCTGCGGGGTGAGGCGGTTCCTGGGTTCTTGACGGCATCGCAGGCGTTGTGAGAGGACTGAGAGCCGTGCGCCCGCCGGGGGCTGCCTGGAGGATGGTACGGAGCCGTCTGTGAGAGGAGATAGCCGAGGTACTGAGAGGGGCACCCGCGGGTGCAGATAGGTTCCCCGAAGTAGCAGACTGAGTGGGAAGAGTGGTTAAATAAGAGAGTTAGACGGGATGGTTAGCAAAATGGATGGTTAAAACGACGTGGCATGGTCTGACAGAGGCATCTTGGTGTCATCTGCCAGGACTTGTGCAAGATCTCTGACATGGTCCCACACCACATCCTTGTCTCCGAGCTGGGGAGAGATGGGTTCCAAGGGTGCACCGTTGGGTAGATAAAGAATTGGTTGGATGGGCACAGCCAGAGGGTGGTGGCTCTGTGTCCAGGGGAGGCAGTGAGGAGTGGTGTCCCCCAGGAGTCTGTCTTGGAGTCAGTGCTCTGCAGCATCCTTATTGGTGACACAGACAGTGGGATCGAGTGCCCCCTCAGCAAGTTTGCTGATGTCACCAAGCTGAGTGGTGTGGTCGATACAACAGGGAAAAAGATGGCATCCAGGGCACCTGGACAGCCTTGAGAAGTGGCTTAATGCAAACTAAATGAGGTGAAACAAATCCAAATGCAACGTTTTGCATTTGGATGAGGGCAATCCCAGATATGAGTACAGACTGAGAGAGAAGAACCCACTGAGAGCAGCCCTGAAGAGGACTTCAGTCAAGGGGGAATGGCTTTAATATGAAAGAGGGCAGATTTAGATTAAGTGTTAGGAAGACATTTTACTCAAAGGGGTTGAGGCCCTGGCAGTGCTGCCCAGAGGGCTGTGGGTGCCCCATCCCTGGAGGTACCCAAGGCCAGGTTGGATGGGCCCTGGGCAGCCTGAGCTGGTGGGGAGTGGGTAGCCCATGGCAGGGGTTGAAATTGGATGATCTTCAAGGTCCCTTCCAACACAAAACATTATATGATTCTGTAATCTTGGAACATTTACATACTAAACCATGGCTTAGCCTTGAAATATTTCTCTGTGTATGTGACAACACTGATACCACGACAGGACTGCAGTCCTGCAGTAGTGGTATAGCTCATATAAGTGGCACTTTGCAGATTGCTTTTACTGACGTGGAGAGTTATGTTGCAGCAGGAAGACTGGTAGTGTAGCACAGAGAGCACAAATGTCCCTTGTTTTTTAGGTCATGTCACAGAACCTGGAGTAACGATTTTAGTAATTTATATTAAAGTTTAATAGGGATGAATGGAAGACTTCTAAGTTGTGGTGATGTTAACAGATCCATGCTTGAAATTGGATAGTTGAAGTGCCAGAAGGTAAAGCAAAAAATGAACAGTGTTGCAAAGTAGTTCAACTTTGTCAGTATCAGAAAGCCTGCTTTGAAGCATTTGCAGTTGGACTCGATGATCTTTAAGGTCTTTTCTGACATGAGCAATTCTATGATTCTCTGATTGTGATGTCTGTGTGCTGTGTTCCTCTGTACTCAGAGGCAGAGATGGCAGAGAGCAACTTTCACTGTGTCCTTTTTCATTTTCAGTGAGGAAATGAATCAAAGACTGATACTGAAGTTTGGAAATCTGATCCATTTCCATGGTGCTTGCAGGCAGTTGCACACTCATCCCTGCGGGAGAGTTCGCAGAGCACAATGGAAGCCTGTACAATCATCTGCATACCCCAGACGGTCTGTTCATCTGTATCCACAGTGCTGGCAGAAAGACAAGTTGATCAGGGTTGCCTCATCACCATGCAGATATCTAGCTACTAAGGAGGTAATTAACAAAACCCAGTAATCTCTCATTTTATGTGAAATTTCAAAGTGCAAGACATCAATCTGAGCATTTAATAACAAAAAAAAAAAAA
>PPHD01015277.1:0-10996 GCA_002909625.1 Bambusicola thoracicus | reverse complement strand
CCCCCCCCCCTTTTTTTTTTTTTTTTTTAAAGAGAATCCAGTTTTGGAAGAATTTCTCTTTTACATATCAGATGAGCCTTTCTTCAGCATTCCCAGCTGTACTCATAAGGACTACAGAAGAATCAGGAAGTTTGAGTACTGATGTCATCAAGTCAATTATTTTCTAGAAGACTTCAAATAATCACATTCTGATTTTTATGTGTTTTTTTTTTTAATTATGCATCCTTGTATACTTTACTCTTCCTGTTTACAAAGCATCACTATATCTGTTTACAAAAGCATTTAAACTAATCTGCAGTTGTTCTAAGCTTCATGTACCTATTTAGAACAGCAGACAAGACACAAACACGGAAATAAAGAGTCAGGCTAAATAGTGTAATATTAAGATTCCATCTTATTTATTTATTATACTCAATTAACTCTATGTCAGTTTATTGACTGTTTACAAATGGAATGTTCAAGCAAACTGTAATCTGCATTTTTAAGGATAAATTTGTTTTTGTACATAAAGTCTGGAAATACAAGCAGCATACGCACATTTTTAAATGACTGCTTCCAGAACAGCAAATCTGCAGTTATTACTGAAATATTTTGCAGTGTCATGATTTAACATCTGTTTAGCAAAAGCTGTTGTAAACAACAATTTTAAGTAAGTCTTCAATTTCCCCTCATGCTATTTTCTGCAGCATTTTGATAGCAGTGTACCTCCTACAGGACTGCACTGGACATGCACTGACACTAAATGCACCTACAGTATCAGGTACCTTCATGACTTGTGTCCTCATCTGTCCGCCCTTTGTATCCTGTGCAATACGCTTACCAGGAGGAAAGCAGTGCCCACAGCTCTGACACCTAATTTTTTTGCTTTTTTGAAGAAATCGCTTGAGTTAACCAGTTTTAATTATTAAGTCATATTTGTCTTAATTATTAAGCCACATTTGTCATGCTGCGCTACACAAAGGAATGAGATGGACAGCTGAAATCATACTTGTTGTAACAGCCACAGGCAGGTCTCTCACTCTACGAGGTCTGCTAGTGGAGAAAACAAACTGCTAATAAAGAGGCTGTCTAACATGGGATGTGGGAATTATGCAAACTCTGAGTGCCTATTAGTCAAATTCATCTCCACATGCACAGTCAGCTTACACTGTGGTTTTCCTCATCACAAGGCCATTATGCTGATCCTTTCCCAGAAAATGCCAGGCTGATTACACACCTTGGAAAGATTACAATAATTGCAGACAATTCTGGAGAAATGAAAGTTAGCATTACTGTACAATAAACACTTAGACCAGTGAGCTGAAAATAGATTTCTGTAAATAATGCAACATAGGTGTTCAAACGTGAACTAATCGCAGTAAACCACTCTTTCATCAGCTGTGTGAAGGGAAGTCACCTCAGGTGGGCCAGCAAATAAACTGTAAATGCTTATTCAACGCAGTAAGGAACTGTTAATGAGAAAGGGATCAAAGCACTTAACTCAGAATCTACACAAAGTAGGTTACAGGACTTGCCTCAGAGAGATATTTCCCTGCAAGACAAGTATGTTAGCATAAACAACTTGAGAAAAGGTCTTTACTAACTTGTGACTGGCTGAAAAAGAGTCACAGGGGAAGATCAAGTCTTCCCATTAGCACTGTGCTCATCCTGTCCCCATGAGAAGTGGCTGACTGATTTCATGCATAAAGCCTGGTAAGCTAAGAAAATTCTCTATGACTTGCTTCTCAGATGTAAGCTATGTGATGGCCCAACAAGGACAGACACAGTCCTTGTCTCCACCCTTGCCTCCTCCCAGATCAGCCACTTGCACCTAATTACATTTTTTCTCACTGATCCCACAATTAGTACAGTACTCCTGACTGCAGGATTTCTCATATTGCTCCTAGATCACCTCAGCCTCACATGCTATCAGTGATAGGATTACTGAGGGACCACTTGCCCTTACAAGGCCTCCTTTCCCAGAAGGTTTCCAATAGTGTCTCCAGTTACTGGAGTCTGGCCACCTTTCTCACAGCACTTAATGAGCTGTGACACCCAGTCACTTCTTACAGTCACCTCAGCTTCCCACCCCCATTACTATGTGTGCCCAGTGGATTCTCATATCACTACAGTCTGTTATTCTCATGGTTTCTTCAGCAAACCAAACCTCAGGCCAAAACCTATTTGCCTATGTGCATGCACATTATATTCTTGTGTTTCGTGCTTCACAGCCTCTGAAAAATCAGACCAAGTATCCAATAGTTCACTCCTGTTTGCCTCAAACAGATGCTTTTTTCAAATTCTCATTTAACTTTTTGCCAACATTGGCAGCACCTGGCATCATGCCAAAAGTTTGCCTAAACACCATTGGCATTGAAATAAGATACACTCACTAAAATTTGTGAGTTTCCAATTTAGATTATTGATTTCTGTCTTCAATTTTGTGCTCTTAAAACTGAACATTTACTGCTTATTATAGACATTTACAGGAGAAAAAGAACTTAATTATTGGATAATAGATAATCTATTGATAATAATTGATATTGATAATATCTAGATAATGAATAGATAATCTATTGGATAGATTATTAATCTATCCAAATAAAATTGCACACAAGTAAATCTGTTCTCTGAATAACGTTTTCCAGATGAGGGAGGAAGGGAAGATAGGGAGGAAAAAAGGGAAGGGTGTAAAAAGATGCCACACTGAAGAAAAATGTTTTCCTAAGAACAAGGGGAAATGAAGTCCAAAGACATAGCCCAAGTTCTTTTCCAGCACACAGAGTCTCAGTGGTCCTTCTCTCCTAAAGAATATCAGACAGGAATGAAATTCAGCAAGCTAAACGAGCCCTCCTCACACTTGCTTTTGCTATTAATGTTAATTTTCTTATTCAGGCTGTATCATAATACCAAGATGAAAGATTCAAACTGCCAAGGAATAACTAGCAGCAGTGAGAGGCTGCCTGGGGAAAAGACGCAGTTGCGCATCATATAGTATAATTTTTTCCATCAGGACTGCTTGAGTATTTGAAGAGAAGCAGAGGAGTGAGAAAAAGAAAAAGGAAGGTAGCACAAGTTATCTCTTCTTTATGTCCACTTATTTTTGTTTCAGAAAAATATGGTAGCCCAAGTGCAAGACCCAGTATGTGTCTGCTAGCACCCTTATTTAAACTGACAGAACAAAGAAGATAATGTAATTAACTGATATTAATACTAAGTCTTTTTTTTTTAACTATTCCGTTGATTCTGCCAATAGCATTACCAATTAACTATCAGCAGTAATAGCGTTGTGCAAAACACAACACTACTATGAAGAAATAGCTCCTGTATTTGAGGAGAAAAGGAATAGGTATTTTATTGATGTCACTAAAATAACGAGAGCTAGACAGCTGGCCTACACATCATAGATTCCTCACTCACAACACTGTGCTTGGTTCAGTACACCAGTTTGCTTCCTGCAGACCACTAGTAGCACCTGGGCTGCTAAATTCTTAAATGCTTGCACCTGCCACTTCAATGCAACCTGAAAGCATTAGCATGTTGTCGCATAAGTTACCACGCTACCATCAAGAAACTCATTCTGTTCTATCATACAAGGCTGGAATCTATTCAGGGAATAAGTGATTTTTATCTACTTACCAGGATCTGTGTACATTCATAGTTTTGTTTGATAGTGGACACAACAGTAAAGATTTTAATAGGAAAAAAAAAGAAAGAAAGAAAGAAAAGGAGTACCAGTTTTCTGTTTTTTATTAGGGATTAGATGAAAGCAATGATGAGAGAAAGGAAAGGAGAATCCTCTTTGATATATGGAAGGGCTGTCTGGCTGCATGCCTTTACAAATAACACAAAATTGTATTTTGGATAGTCTTGCCTAAGACTTGTTGTGTTACATATTGTTACTAATCTTAACTTCAGTGTTTATGCTACTCATATTACTTCTAAGTAATATACACCGTGAATTTACATGGTACATCTTTCAAGATCAGACTGGATCACTACTGAATACCTGACCTGACCCCATAACTGGAGCTGCTGTGAAAAAGAGGTTGGAAGTACTTCTCCAAGTTCTTTTCCAGTGAGAACTTTCCTGTTATACAAATATCAGTTTACAGATGAAGTACAAAAAGCTGTAAGAAAGCCTTCACTTAAAATTTAGGAGTTCTTCGTAGATATTTGCACGTCAGTCAGTATTATTCAGTAGCTTACAGACAACTGATTCTACATTTATGACACTAAGCCAAATCCAATGCAAAATTTGAACAGTCTTGGAGTTAAGCATATGCACATAAAACCCTACTGAATGAGTAAGATTTGCTTCAGAATTCCAGATAACATGAAGTTAGAACAGTCCAAATCAATAGTTTCAGCTCCTTAGAAAAAGATAAAATCTTGTAGTCAGGGAATAAAAAAGGTAATAAACAGACAAGCAGCAAACAGTCTCTGGGAATGCTCTCTTACATTTTTCTACACTAGGATTTTTAGAACATGTTTAGCTTCAAGAACATTAAAAATTATATATTTAAGGATTTACAAATAAAATGCATCTTTGAACATAGAGAAATAAAAGCACATCTCGTGAAATATACTAGCAAATTCATGGGCTCAAAATCTTTTTATGGTAGCAGACAGAGTCAGCACATGATGTGAAGTCATTATATTTCTGGACAACTCATTAGAAAATCTTAATTAGCATTTCAAGAAAACATTACTATAGAAAAATGCTGCTCTTGCTTTAAGCTCCTGAATGGGACGACCTGCCTTAAAACAGGCACAAAGAAGAAAGGAACAGGCAATAAAAAAAAAAAAAGTTAGGTGCCTGGCTCCTGCAAAATACAGAACTGCATTACAGTTCAGAAAAAACTCAACTTCTGTACCGGAGCAAGAAAAGTGTTATTCTCAGTAAGAATTTTCCCAAAGAAGGAGTTGCCATACATGCTCTTTAGTTTTAAATTTGTAGGTAACAGCTGCCAGGTAAAAGTGCAAAGGTCCCCATTTGACATGCAATTTTAACGCTTAATTTATTTAACATTCAATTCTGCTTATTCTTCCAAGTAAGGAGGGTCAGACTTTGGAGCACAGTTTAACATTTACACAGAAAATTCTGTGACTAAGCAATACAAGGATCCTTGATTATAATTGTCCTCTTTTGTTTCATGGACTGCAACTGGAGTGAATGAATCAGAAACACTGTGCTTAAAAAAAAAAACAAAAAAAAAAAACACAACCCTAATTTCTAGATACTGAACCACGTAGTGGGAAGAGGGTGTCATTAACATGACTTTGTTTTTTTCTTTCCAGGAAGAAGGTAATTAAAACCTCTCAAAGTTTCTGCTTTATCTCTGAATTACTTAACAAAAACTTCACACAATTTGCCACCCTGCCACCATCCCCTAGTAAAGCAGTTTCTCCATGACAGAGTAATCTGATGTTTTCTGCTCTACCATAAATACAGCCTACCTACTCCAGTACTCCAACTACAGTGACATATACACGCACATGCGTCCTTTTACAGCTAGTCCCCTATTTCTTCTACTTTTTCTATGCTATTTTTGTTGTTTCAGTAAGGCATTCCCAGCTGTTCTCAGGCCTTACGTATTCAAAGTAAAACCACTTGTAAGAGGGGAAAGTGCACTCCCCTCAATATCAAATCTTTTAGACCTTTATATGCTCATAAGGATGAAAAGCTGAGGACCAGTGGTTTGGTTGTTTTTTAAAGGAGTATCATCCACAAAGCACAGCAGCACTCAGAATAATATGGAGTATATAAATGTACTGTTCTTGACAAGAGCAGAGTAAGGGAAGAAAATTACACTATGAACCAATAAAGCCCTTTGAAATATCTTAAATCCGCAATTGTATCACAATAAAAAGTGAAGCCATGTACCTGTCCTAGAAAGACACACAAGCACTTTCCCTCTATGTACACTGTAAGTTCTTTGGCTCTTTAGTTTTGTGGGGTTTTTTTTCCCATTTTTCAATCACTTTCTGCATAAATATGGCAGACCTGTCTGCTCTTCAGTCTTCTACAACTCTACAGCTTTTGCTTGTGAATCTCCTGAGCAAGGCAGTAATAAGAGTGAACTGGAAAAGCATATTACACCCTTCAGCAAACCATATAAAATGTGACTGAACTGAAATTGTTCTAAGAAGAATTTACATTCATTTATTTTTTTTCTTCATGTTTATGTTTATGTAGCTTTTTTTGTATGAAATCCACACAGTTATTTTTGTGTGTCTTGTAATAATGTATCAGTACACTTCTCTCTGAATTGATTCCTCCATTACTGTATTTCACCTCTTTTTGTGACCTAGCATATAATATAGCAGTGGATGTTGGCATCTTGTAAATCTCATCTTCTTAGAAGGTGCCCTCCCCTTACTTCAGTGTACCTGATTGACATGTCAGCATTTTACTTTGGTGTGAAATCTTATGTTGAGAAGTATAAAACCCAAAGAGTCTGCAGCAGATTCCATACATTCACCAAGCACATATTATAAATATATATATATATAAAAGGCACTGCTGAGTGAAGACTGTGAAATTCCTCCCTCCAGCCTCAACAAAACTGCCTACAGATTATTAACTTTTCCTGAAGTTTTTTTTTAAAAAGTGAATACATCAAACATCAAGAGTTCCACCAGAAAGTACAGCAAATTCCACTTGAAGGAAATTGAATCCTTAGACATATTTTTACTTATCAGGCAGCGGCATCAGTTTAAACTATTACCACAGCCCCAGCGTTTGCTACAGTACTGCATCTCAGATACCTGCTTTGCTGGCCCTGTTGTCAGCATGAATTTTTGAACATTTATCAGCCATTTGATAAATCTGCCTGCTTAGCTCAAACTGAGAGGGGTTAGTTTGAACTGCTAGACTTTACACTGAAGAGGGTGGGAAATGCTCCCCAATCCTAACTATGCATCACTTGTGTGTGTGCAACAACACCTTCAATCAACACAGATGTTTCTTAGGTAAATGTGTTTCTGAGCTCATGGATTATTTAATGAAAAAAAAGAAAACTAATTAAAATTTAACATATTACTCTCCTGACCAGTATTCAAATGCTCAGCTACAACACAAACTCAATGTATTGGTTGTGTTCATTTGCAAAACATATGCTTGAATTAATTAGTAATGATCAATTAGGATGAAAAACAAATAAACTCAAGCACTCTTTTCAAAAGAAAAAGCAAAGAAAGCACCTCTTTAAACCTCCCCAACACTGTATTTGGCCAAGAGCTGGTAAACATACAAGTAAAACATTTCGTTCCTGCGCAAATCAGGATCTTTACTTTTTAAATTACCGCAGAAATAAAATAAAATTACACACTGGTTTTAAGTCAAGCTTTATATTAAGCAATTCACCATTCTAACCTCTCCTTAGTGGAGAAATTAAAAGAAGTTTAATTGGAAATACTGACAAGTCAGCATTATAAGTTTCATTTCAATTTTCTTGTATCTTGTTGATTTTTACTGTTCATAGAAAGATTGTTATGCAAGTCAGTACCTCATGAAAAAAACCTAAATAAACAAAAATTTCCCTGTGCTTTGCACCTTTATCTAAAGCCATTCATCAAGTGGGCTAGTTACAGAATTACTACAAACATATTGCAGTGTAGTTAATTCTTTAACTAGGCAACAGCACTATCCTGCCTTTTGAAAAACATATTAGTGAGCATGGCAGTTGACTGAATGAAATACTTTCTGTGAGAAGGCTATGGAAGGCTGCTTCTTCTGAGGGAAATGAGTTCTATTTACTTTAAAAGAGAACTTCACTCTAAAAGATACTTCATAGATTTTTTTTCTAGAAAAATATTTGAATTTCATTCAAGGAACGTGCTAGATTCAAACAAACAAATAAAACCCTTTTCTCAAATTGGGAAAAAGACTGAGATTTGATTTTGAGATTGACAAAGTCTTTATTAAATCTTGAAGACAGAAGTCCTTTCCACTTCCTCAGAAATTTTTCACAAAACAGAGGGAAGTGAAGAAATCAAATAAAGCTGTACTTCGGCACAAAAGCTGCAATGTGAAAGTGGACTGAAGGTCTGTTATATATGGCCTTGAATAAATAAAGCAATAGAGGCTGTTGGTTTATTGGAGCATAGCTGGATGAAGTGTGAAGGTGATAATACTGCTCGAACAATTCCAACACGCAAAACTACATTCAAAGTGCTACTAAAAATTTAAAAAGGAAAAGAGTCTACATTAGTGACCAAATTAACTCATGTTTTCATGACAACTACATGCCAGAACTATCTTAAACAATTTAGAGGTCTTGAACACAAAATTACTTGGCAGATTCTCTATTCCCAGGAAAGTGAACTGCAAATAATGCATGGTACTACATGGTGTGAAAGTTCAAGTGAAAGACAAGTTGAACTTAAGTAGTTCATTTGTAAGTGCGCAAGACCTATCCTTCTTAAAAAGAAGAATAAAAGAAAAAAAAAGTTGCTCAAGAGAACTCATCAATAGGGAAATAGAGTATTTTGCAGGAGAACATTACTCTGTCAGTACTAAGAACCCTCCCACTGAGCTCTGGAGTAATTTTGTCCCTTGAACCTGTAACCCAGCTGAAACAGAACCTTAAAACAAAGCTGAGAAAATAACAATGCACATGAACTCTATCAGTTTTTGTTCTGCCTATGAAATATCTGCATAAGACATAAGATTTTTTTTTTTCTTTTTTCAAAATACACTCTCTCCACACTTCAGCCATTCCCATACTTGAACAGGAGGAGTCGGACCAGATGACCTCCACAGGTCTCTTCCAACTTCAACCCTTCAGTGACTCTGAGGTCCTTGAAAACTCTTCCCCATTGCTCGTCACAGGAGGTTCATGATAAAGCTTTTGAAAATAACTGAATAAATAAAAATCAAGATTTTACAAATAGAAATAAAAACCAAAGCAAAGCAGTCTCAAGACTTCTCTCCAAACGCAGATGACATGAATGTCACAAAAGGGACATAACTTCTCTGAACCAAAAAAAAAATAACTCTTGCCATTTATTATTTATTACTGTTAAATAACAGTATCAAAAATCCTGTGGCAAAAAAGTATTCTTGCATTAACTACGTATGTCTAACTGAAGCTAGACTGACAAAGACAAGAAGGTAAAGAAATGAAAAGATGAGGTCTGTTGTCACAGATAAACCTGGATATTATTACACCCTGGTATTTCAGTTCACTGAAAATAAAAAGAAAAAAACTGGCACTGTACTTCTAGTATATGCTCATGTGTAGATACTAACACATCTGAACACAAAAGATTAGGTTATTCAGAAGGGAGTCAACTAAAAGAAAGTTGAAAAGAGTCTGTAAGGCAAAAGGACAGGTTTACACTAAAAAGCTCTGAGACTTTGTTTTTATTGATTTTTGTTTTATATTGATTGTTATTTTACATAAAAGAATCAAAGTTTTGCCAATGGGTAATTAAAAGAAAACTGGTATTTTTTCATAAAAGCATTTCTCTAAAATTATCCATTAAAATATAACCTTCATTGTCTTCAGAACAGCTCTGCAAGTGAAGCCAGTGCTCTTGCATTTTAGGACACCTTCATCTTTTAAGAACTTATACAAGATACAAATGCCTTATGGAGCTGGAAGGAACTGATTGCCTTTTTGTTTGTCTTATGATTCCCTAAGATACTGTCTAACAGACTGTTTAAGTAACTCCTGTCTATAATGACCTGGGGATTTAAATGACTACACCGCGCTCTGCTTGTCAACTATTTTTTGATAAAGCATAGGGTAAAATTTTAATGAACAAGTCCTCATTGTTAGTAAAGAATGAGAAAAGACCTCATACTCACTGCTACAAAAGCATGCTTGCAGCAGAGAATGAAAACGCTGTCACCTGGCCTTGCTGCTTTTCCTGAATTGTCCTAACATACTGAAAGCACAGTAATTCTGCTTTTGATTTAGCTTAGCTGATGATTTTAATTTAACGCAGCTAGGAAGCCTCCCAACCACAGACATAGAAGTGGAGGACTCAGACAAAGCCACAGAAAATGAGAATCAAAGCATAGCTTATACTTCATCCAAAATTCATTCCTTGGCACCTCATTATAAAAGCACACAGAGCAAGTTCACCCAGTTATGTAAGGTCTTGAATCATACACAAAAGATAATGGTGAAGTATTTGATTCTTATCTTGGAATTAACAACTACTTAGCCCATACTGACCAAATATTAATCATTTATATTAATAGCAGTTAGAGCTTCAAAATATACAAACTAGAACTGGAATTGGACAGCAAATTATGTATCACTACTTTCTCCTTCCTATAGGAATTTGAAATGGCCTATCTAAAATGCCCACTGAGTCCAGAATCTTTTCCTTTGCTTCAGGATCTGGAAGATTAGATCCGTTGGACCACTTGGACACAGTATGAGTCTGGGTGCTTGTGTAATCCTGTAAATACTGTCTATACTGTAAACATTTGTGTATACCTTTCCTGACCGTTCCTCCTACTCTTATCTCCAAATCCTTTGTCATTTTACAACAGCAGTACCAGGTACTTCCAGAGATTAATGACTAGCTAGGCTAATGGCCTGTAGCAGTACCACAGGTTATCAGCTTCGCCCAGCTGCTCTTTAATCTCCAGACAATCCCCAGCAACTCCATCATTATTAGGTAATTAGCATTAATGAAAGCTATGCATACACACAGTGAGGATAATACACCCTCAAGCCTGTATGTCAGAAAATCTTACTTTAAAAAAAGTCAAAGTATCCAACATAAATCATATCTGCACAGTTAAATGAAAGAATATTTCCACATCTACCCATAGGCATAAGCATCAGTAACAGACTAATGATCTGTAAAATTTGGTGAAACACAACATTACTGAAAACTTCAGACACTAAAAAAAAAAAAACTTCCCCCCTGTTGCTGCGATCAACGACCAGTGCTGACTAAGTGGCAAACCACCTAGGCTAGTCCCTTCTGTTCTGGACACCCCCAGCCCAGGGACAAATGGGATGGACACATAGTGTCTAGCGCCAAGATG
>PPHD01015276.1:0-16202 GCA_002909625.1 Bambusicola thoracicus | reverse complement strand
GATTTACCAGACTGAAGGCTCCTGAAAATTGACTTAAACAGTAGATTTTCCCAATAGAGGATGCTCAAGGCCATGGGAACCAGGAGAGACCACGTAGCTTTTACCACCATAGCTTTATACAACTTCTCCAGCTGACTTCCCAAGACTACACTTGGGCAAATGGAGAGGAAAATCTCTTCACTATACCATGACATGATGGCAGGGCACTTGAAAAAAAGAAAACAAAAAAAACAATAGCTGGGCAGATAGAACCAGAGCCCAGCATCCTGCTGCTGCTGTAGGAGAAGATCCCACCAGTCTTCTAAAGGGGAAGCAGCCACCTCAAACAGACACATTCTCAGTAAGAAAACAGACTTCTACAGTGTATGTTTTCTTTTTCCTTTGTCCCTGCATTATGTTTCAGAAACTGCACTACAGAGGTAGAGATTACTGATTGAGCTAGTGGAATGTTATGATATTTCATCACATATATTGACTCAGAGTGACAAGATTCGACTTCAGCTAAGACAATCTGTCTGATTGAAATGAGTTCTAATGTCAAGACTAGTTGATGTAAAAAGACAGGAAATGCAGCACTGACTATGTCTAGATGCTGAGATGAGGAGAAAGCTAAAGAGAAAGCAGCAGTGATGGGTGAGATAAAGAATGAAGGCAAAAGTAATTACTATAAAATGGATTTCAAATAAATAGTCATTATTACTACCTCAGGTGTAAAAAAACAAAATCTCATCAAAACCTTTGTATTTCTAATGTTCTAATTCATGATCATATTTCTAAACTAAGCACAGGAGGAAAAAACTCCCAGTACCCCTTTAATCAAGTATTTGCCAACACAAAAGATGTACAACCTTTAGTTTTCAGACCTTGCATAACAAGTCAGGAAAGACTTGGGAAATGAAGAGGTGTGTTTCTTTTTTTTTTTTTTTTAAAGGCTACAATAAAATAAACTTACAACCTGGAATTGCACGTGTATACATTCACTGAAATGGACTCAAAGCATTAGGAGCTGAACAGAAATATTATGCCAGATGTTCTTTAAGATATGAGGGAAAGCTGCACAGAAGATTCCCACCTGTTGTTACTATAATAAAAGGTCTTTCAAGCCTGTCCTTTTTAAATAAGCATGTCAGGTTAAGAATTTAAGGGAGTGAGTGCTCTCCCCTCCTCAAATTGTTGTAGAACAGGACCATACCCACATGAAAAAAAAAAATCTTTTTCCTGAAAGAGTTAATTACAGGAGCTCTTCAACAGAAGACCCATGGAACAGAGGAGGCTTCCAAAATGTTCCAAATGGAACATAAAATATCCAATGAGATTATTTCAGGCTGGGAGTAGACCAAGATAAAACATTCAGTAAGTCTGCAGCCTGACCCTGCAGACTTCCAGTGGTGTTTGAAAAAGATGAGCTGACTCTGTCTTTCCATATGGTAAAAGTGACTTCAGGCAAGTTTACCAGCAGCAGAAACCAAAGCAAATTTTAGCAGCAACAGAGGTTACAAAATAGTCCTAAGCAATGAAACTTTCATTACCATCAACATACACTTAAAAAAAGCACAAAGAACAATACTGAATTATGAAGATGCAGTAAGCTCTAAAGCCATATTCTCAGGCACATTGTTGCAGAATAAATAAAACTTACATCTTTCTGCTGAGGAGCCAGAACACCACAGTACGTAAGAATCTCTTAAGCACCAACTTCTAGGAATATTCTTTGGAAAACAAATGCAGAAGGAGTGATGCAATTTCTTCATGTAAAGTGAAAAGATGAGTAACACCTGCAAGAGGTGCAAGGCACAGACCTGCATGCAAGACTAAGTGATCTGAAGACCTGAGATGCCTGGGAAGCTGGAGCCTAGTCAGCTAGACTATCAGTTCCAAGTCACATACGGTAGGGGCCTTGGCCACATGCTGCCTTGTTTAAAAAGAATCTCACTGCCCTTATTTTCTGATGATGGTCTGAAGGTCTTGATCATTTCAGTTAAAGATTCATTTCTTCCACATTGGCTTTCACAAGCATGCTGTCAGTGATTCCAAAAGTATTTTTAATAAATTTGAAATAGATCACTAAAAACTTTGATCTAAACTTTGGTTGGAGAAAAAGCAGGTAGCATATTCAATTACCAGACCCATCTTATACTGTATGGGAACTGTTGAATCATGGCCTGAACCTCTGATTGACCACTTGGGGTGAGCACTGAGTCAGCTGCAGGGGCACAGGTGAACGCAATCTCACCTGAGTGATTGGAAGGGGGGGAGCATGGCTCCACCCCTCCTAGACCCCATTTAAGGGCTGAATCCCCAGGAGGAAGGATCTCTATCTGGACATCCTCCCTCGGGGAACCTCTCCACAAGCCCTAGGACAATGGTAAGATCTTTATTTTGCTTATACTTTGTAACAATGCAATTTTCCTAATCCAATACCTGTTTCCTACAGCCATACATATACCTAGAAGAGAAGAAACCCCAGAGCGCAAATCTTAAGTTTCTTCACACTGGCAGGAGGTAATTTCATGACAACTGCTATGTGAAAGCACCTCACTATCTCCATGATCTGATACAAAACATCCAACCAGAGTTTTATGACGCTTTTTTTTTGGCTAGAGAAAAATCTTCATAAACTGGTACGTTCATCTTACTGTTACCTCAACCTTACAATTAATTTTGTACAGGATGTCAGTTCAAGTTGAAATCATAGCATTAAAATGGAAAAAGAATATCCAAAATACACTCTAGCATTGACTAACATTTAAGAAAAATCCCCAAACCAACCAAATATCCAATAAACCAACTCTGTTATGCCTCATAGCTCTTTAGCAGAGGATAAATCCCAAATTACTGCTTGACAATCTTCCTGGGAATATAGAAGTAGCTGTTGGCATTGCCTCTGTAAAGTATTCTGAAATAAACATCATTAAAATAACCATCCATTTTTCCTTGATAAGATAGATATACTTAGCCTTCACAATATACAACATAACAGTTGCAATTTTACCCAGTCATGGGCAAATCAGAAGACTAAAATCCCAAACTGCATTGAGAAAATAAAAAAGGATTTCCACAGCATCTCCTCCAGCACAGTTATAAAGAACTTAAAAGGGATCTGCAAGGGGCAGTCTCAAAGTATAGAAGTAATATTATTTTATCCAACAACTGCTCAACCCTACGTCCCAGGATATTGTGAAAGTTTATTTCTTCAAATAATAGGAAAAAAAATTACCTGAATAAAGTTATGGAGATTAAATCTACCCTTGTCTTTCAGTTACAAAGACATGTAAGAAGTCACAGAGCTGATCACTGGCAGAACAAACTGGAAAGATACTTTCACAGTTCCCTGATCTCACACACTTCTTCACCATCACCAACCAGTACACGTGAGACAGGCCTCGACAATGGCTGCTACTGGTGGTTCTTTTTTCCGATAGAACCTTCCAATTCCATCCAAACACTTGATCTATTACTCTGTTCATACAGATGAACAGAAAAAGATGTATATAAAACACCAAGTGCATGCATAACAGTTTATATATGTATGCTCTTCACAGTGCTTTTGTAGTTATTTTGGACCATTTCGGTAGAGTCATGGAACATGTCAACCCACAGACTCCTCTATTTCGTGGCTCGTTGGCTTTTGCAGTGGGCTGTGACAGCCACAGATGGGTAACAGAAGCGTATCTATGGAAATGAGTAACAGAAGTCTGCCCCCAGGTCTTCTCTTAAGCTCCCTTCCCCATGCAGGGAAGTGAACCTCCTCCATTCTCCAATGCACAGAGCAGCAAGAGAAGGCAGCAGCTGCTTGGAATGGAGACTGGAACCCGAGGAGGCAGAGAAGGAGGAAGAAGGAGGATACTGGAATTAAGGAAAACTGAGGGGAAAAGCAAATAAAACTGAATAGCAAGAGAGAGTCTTTCCTGTAGCTAGGTTCCTACTAGATTCCTAGATACTCAGTAGGCTCCACTGGTATTCCACACATTCAATGCATTTCCGAGCTAACTGGTCTCTACAGCCTATTTATACAAAAGTCCATATAAGTGTTCTGGATTAGTGGTCAAAGCAAAGAATAAACCCTTTGGGGGAAAAATATTGTAAAAAAATAAAAATAAAAAAATCAAACTGACCCTTCAAATCAAATTTTAGAAACACCAAAATGAAAAGTTCTAGTTTTCCTCCACGTTTTCATCAAATCTCATGAATTTCATCGAATTTGTGACTTCAATCAACATTTACATGAAAAAAAAAATAAATAAATCCATTTCAGTAAACAAACCTATCTGTCCAAAAAAGACAGCCCCGTTCTACCAATGTGATTTTCAGCAACTGCTGTTCTATTTCCTGTTTTATTTCCTCTGTACTTCAAGCGTTATAAAAAAACTTGAAGGAAAAAAGGCAAGAATGCCTGCTGGCTGTTCAAATACACAAGGCATCAGGTCTCCTAAGTCCCACTGTTGAAGGCTCTAAGAACACAGCTACAAGATGCTCTACCTGATTTCCAGACATGGCTGTTGTCCAGAGCTGCTCTTCTCTTTTCGTAGTCAGACGACACTTTCCACCTGGGTACATCAAGTTGCATTATACCTCCTGATCTCATTTAAGTCTCATATGACCAGACACAGCTCAGCAATGTCCTTGACTTTCAGTACTTGCCGGATTAAGATGATAACCCATGAACCAGGCCAAGTTACTTTATCAGGATTAATAATTTAATGAGAATTTCAGTGCTAGCACACCTCGGATGAAGACTGCAGTGCTATATGCAATTAACACTTATTACTTAAAACACATTCACACCGCAGGTGGGTACTATAATGACTCAAGGGGAAGAGTTTATCATCATACACTTTTGCCTGATTCTAGTACCCCATCCAGTTATTCACCATCCTGAAGCTTAGTGCAGTAATTAAATTCAAATTAATACTGGTGAACAGCCATCAAATGACTCTCCTAAACAAGCACTTAAAAAATAAATACATGCAGGATTTGGTCATTCTGGAAACATACCTGCCTAGAACTGAGCCAGAATTCAGCCCTGGATCACCAAATTGTCTTTTAGTATATACAGATAGTGTAATCTTAAATTCTGACATATCATCTCAGACTGAAAATGCAAAATTTATGCTAGGGAAAGAGCAGATTGACAATTCTTCAGTGAGATGCGATATATCATTTCAAACCTCCACTGGGGGAGAACGTGCGTTCCAGACAATATGAATATGCAAATACAGGGATATGCATGGGGGGAGATGTGTGTGCGTGTGTGTCTTAATTTGTAGAGAAGGATCTACCAGATAGGAAGAAAAACACAGCAAGCAAGAACTGGGGACAACAGTGAGACTGGTTTGAGTGTGTCCTGCATGTGTTCCTAATGGTTTCACAACTACAGAGAAGACAGAAAACCAGCCATGTTTAAATACATATTAATCTCTAACCATACATATACACACACAGATGTCCTAACAGTACAGATATTTTGATTTTATACTTAAATGTTTGGGAGGCATAATTTACACAAACACATGTGTACATATGGTACCACACAACCAAAAAAAACCAACCCCTCTCCCCCCTACATGGGCAGGCTGCCATGTTCTATCAGAATTTTTCCAGACATGGATTCTTTCAAAAAACCTCTTCTATCCTTTACACAATCTGCATTGGTAGAGCGAACCCACCACTTTCTAGCATCTGTAATTGCACAGAAAGTGCAGTCTCAACAGCAGAAGGCTACCAGCTTCATCTGCCTCTGGTCCATTAGAGGATGTGCAGGCAGACCTCAGCACCTCCCATACTTTTCCAAAGCACCTATCTGCAAGAGAACACCAGGGAAACCACAACCTATATTTTAAGCATCTTCAACCCAGCTGCTCCCTGTATAGAAATCCCCAGCACAGCCATAACGTGTCGTCAGTGTTCATGTTTCAGTAACACTGGATTTTGCTGCAATCTGCTTGAAGACATCCAACCTACAAGGACTTTCAGCTATTTGGAAATTTAAGACGACTTCACAAAGTCTCCAAACCCACAGATAGAAAACTCTGAAGTTCCAATCCTTTTTGTATTGTCATTCAGTAATTTCCATGCTGAATAAATTCATTTTAATAGTAACTAGATTTATTTATTTTTTTAATTACTAGCCTATCTACAGTCTGAGATCTTGCTGGATCACTGATTGCCATCAGCAGAAGATTCTTCCAGCAGAAGATTCTTCCAGCCCAATTATGTCTTCAGCTGAGTGACTCTGCTCAATTTAACCCAGCAACTGGAACTTAATTAAAAATTTTGTTGGGAATGTGTGGGCCAGAATAGGAAATGGCTCATCACGTCAGAGCTGTATTAGCTCTGCAGCACTGATAGGAACATGAACTAATAAAACTTTTTGTTCATACTAAAATGAATATCCTGGACTTTCATTAGACAGTAGGAGCAACTGCCGTAAGATGAGAGTCATATCAGTGAGCAGATCTGCTCACTGAATTTCTCTATTCAGACAATCACTTTTCAAATTAAAAACTGCATTAAATAAAAAAGGATCTCAATTACAACATAAGAATACGTAATTTAAATCTACTTACTCTGCGTATAACTGGCCACCGAAAACTGTGAAATGTACTCAAAGTTACTCAGAAAATTGAAATGGCCCAAAAGGATTGGATCTGTCCTTTCCAAGCATGTGTGTTTCATTTATTTTGACCTTTAATCCAAATGTAGTCAATTTCTTCAACTTCAACAATTACATACAGCATAGCTAAATGCTCCTTCCTGCATGGTTAGCTAGAAAACCTTTTTTTTTTCTTTTTTTTGCTAATATATCACCTTACATTTCAATTACACGAAGATACTGATTTTGAAGCACAAGGATAATTATTTTTACTTTACAGGGTGATTTTCTGCTATAAACTTATCTAATGCATCCACAAAAACAAGCTAATAAAAGAGCAAAACTACAGTTAAAAAAGAAATTTCCTCTCCTGCTGCTGACCCTGCAATGGAAAGATTTCAGACGTCCACAGAGCAAAACCAAACTGTTGGAACATCCAGAACAAGATTGCTGAAGTCTGACAGAGTTGGCTCAAAAGGCTAAATTTAAAAGAACACAATACAAATTTAGGATTTTCCCTTCCGTATGTACACACAGCTTTTTCACTCACAGCAGTCTTATTCTAAGTGCTGAAACTGCTGAAGATTGAGGGATGAATACTCATTCAAAATACAAGAACTGGATTTGACATGCCTAATATTTTCAGGCATGCTCTCCATCACAACTGTGCCTTTTTGTTATTAACCACAGACACTCAAGTTTAACTTTTAAGTAAAACAACCACTAAGATTTCATTTAAAAATCTAACATTCAGTTTAATGTTCTTCATTAACAATAAGCATGTTTCCAAGGACATTGTTTCTATTTATTATTCAAATGGTTTTTAAGATTAAAATCCTACTTCATGTTATTTTTTCTAAACAAACGTGGAATCTGCAATACAGTGGAAACTGATGAATTAGTTCATATCACTAACTTCGACTGCAGATCCAACCTCAATGCTCAAAATTTGCCAAACTACTGTCACTGAATTCCTTGCCAACTAATAATAAATACTCCTCTCTTCCACAGCTCTTTACTTCTTAAGACTGAAAAGCATTTTATAATGGTCACTATCATTATCTCTGCTATTACATAGCTTCTATGAAACAAGAGCACCTAGAGGGAAAAGTTTTATGAGGCTTTATTCTTTAATCATCTTCATTTTTAATAGAGACTCCAAAGAGAAGTTCAAAGTATCATTAAGAATCTGATTCAGAGCGTTAGAGTTAATGGAAAATCTCCCTTCTATCTTACAAAATGTTGCCACAGGGTTCCAACTGCTTCTTCCCTCCATTACTCTTGATACTTGAATATTGTCTTGGTTTCATTAAGTCATCCTAAAGCATCAGAAAAAAATCTTTTTTTTTTTAAATTGTATTAAACACTCACCTCAAACCACTGACCATGTGACTGCATTTTAAGGATGACACAAGGGTCTGGTTTTGAGAGGGCATCCCTGTCTGATATGCCTTTGCATGCAACCCGCAGCTCCACTTTTGTCAGGCATGGGCTGTTAAAGATTCCCAGGGTATTAGCTGCTGATTCATAGATGTTGCTCATTTTCTTCATTCCTTTTCCTGTAAGGAGAGAAAACGTTCATTAAGAACACTGCAGGCACGTACAACTTTTTTGTCCATGCAGAAGTCAGCAGATGATCTGCTAGCCTATGAGAACATGTCATTGTGAACAAGATCCTCAGCAAAATGGGTGAAAAAAACAATCCATGGCAGAAAGTCACATGTTTATGTTTCAAAATAAGCCAAATTCATAGTGAAATTTTCCACCATGGCCCTGAACTTTGCGAGGTGAACTGTGACCTTGGCTTATAGCTCTGTTCCTGCTCTCAGTGCCAGGTTTCCTCAGGCAAACAGGCAGACATAGTGGTAATTCTGAATTTCTCCCAAGAATGCCTCATTCCAAGGCTTAATTAAATTTGTTCAGCACTCCTGCAATCTGTTTCTATTCCTCCATACTCCATCTAAAAAGCACACACTTCACCTTACACGAACTTTGTGTAAATCCATTTGAAGGCCCCTTTCACGTTGACCTTAATTTCCAAGATACATTTTACTCTCTGCACTTACTCCTGAGCAATACTTCCCCCCCCATTCCTGAGCAAGTAGTCAGGATTGATGGTCCATGCAGTAGGGCAGGGTATTTATGCTGGCAAATCTTGCTGCTCTACACTGTCTGCTCTTTTGGGTCAGGAACCTCTATTAATGTGAACGCAAAAGGCTGAAGCAGTGTCAACCTCTGACCATTATTTCATTACAAATGCCAGCACCACCACAAATCTTGCAGCTTGAGCTTTTGCTCAAACAGAAGCAATTTTAACACAACAAGAAATTACTACACGATCATTTTTTCCATCAACACGGAATACAGGAACACTTTAATTGACTCACTTGTTCTGAACTTCCGAATCTGACCCCTAAAAAGCTGTCTCCCAACACAAGGCCTTCAGTCCACCTGTCCCCCTCCATTCATAACAGCAGCCTAAAATTTATGTCACCTTTCCAGAGGGGAGATTTGTGATATCTGTTTTCCCCATGAGTTATGATAGTAAAACTGGAACAGCGTTTCTAAATTCAGAGAAGCAGACTTGGCAATATAGCATGGAGATCTAAGAAATACAAATAAACTTCCTGAATTCAAGTCTGAACAGATGATCTGTTCTCCTTGCAGATAGAAGTACATTAACAATGAACAGTTTTTCAAACCTGTTCTAATCTATCCAGGACCTTACCATATAGTCACAGCCTGTTGTGAATTCCACGCCACCCCACCTCCAACACACACCTGCTGGTTCAGTATGTTTTTAAGTCAAGTGGATGGCCTCCAACCACCCTCTCCAGACCAAGACCTATAGGCAAATTTCTTTGAAGTAAAACTGGCTTTTGAAATGCGAGGCAGCACCATGATAGTGCTTGGCAGCCTAAGATCACACCGGCCCACTTCAGACCTTCCCAATCACCTACAAATGCTGCCACCTGCACTGTGTTCCCATGGATTTGCCATCAGGAAATAAAAAGCAAACCTATGTGGAAACAGGAACAGCATCAGGCTGCTTTAGTAAGTGAAAACAGAACGTTCAGCTTCTACACCAGGCACTCCTACCTGATGCTTTCGCTTCTCAAACATTTTCAGCTAAGGCTCTTGACACCACGTGACCAGCAGCACCAAATCTTAAAGTCTTTCATGGAGTGGGGAACAACATTCAGTGCTGGGTCAATTCTCTCATTTGATGGCAAGATCACAGTCCTAGCCTGAAAGCAATGGCAAGCACAGGGGAACTGGGCTGTGGCTTATCAGCACTACCCATAAAATCATAAGTTGAGGAGCAAAGTCCCGCATGCAGCAAGGACCTGATATGATACTGCTGCTAAGCATCACAATAAGTGTATAGAAAAAGTGCTGCTAAATGTAGTGATAAAACCATGCTTAGGAGACCAGTGTCCTTTTGTAGCCTTTTTTTTTTTCCTTTTTATATTTTATTTTCAAGAAGTGAACAGATTATGACAGCAGTAACTTCAAAAAACCACTGAAGGATCATATTTAGCTTAAAATTGCAGAGACAATTATATATGTGTGTACGTGTGTGTATTTTGCTAACAAACATCAAAATTTGTGTGTTTTCATTCTATTTACAATATATTCTTGATATACAATGCCAGAAGTTTGCATATCCATCACCTGGGATTACAAAAAACAGTTAGAAGCTGAAGCGGAGGTAAATGACTGTTGTCTAATTATTCATCATACTACAATCCCATCTCCTTCAGAAGGCTGCTAACAAGCTCAACAAGCTCATCCCACACATTTACAAGAAATTTTTACATGTTGCCCTTTCCAAATTGAAATCTATTTGAAAATTGGGTTAATTCTGTCTCATGCGCATCTTCTATCATTAATGAAATGTCATCTTTTGTGCAGAAATAGGTTGGTGATTTAATTAAAACAGATTACTTCAATGCTAAAGAGAAGGGAAAAAAAGTAGCAGCGAGGAGGAGATACGTATTTTTCTTCCTCCCACAATAATTATATGCTTTTTTTTTTGACTGGTGGTTAAGTATAAAATTATATTTCTTTTTATCACTACAACTATTACTTCAGCTTTTACAAGTTCTAAATTTATCAATGGAAGAGATCAAGCTACAGACCTATTCTTTTTTCCCATTATATTCACTTAATATAATCACCAGTTTGGGCTGTTGCTCTGATGTCACGTTACCAGGAAGTTGGGGGCCTGGAAAACAGTTTCTGAGCCCACTTTTGCCTAAAAAAAGTATTATTTTACGTAAACAGATACAAGTTATATTGCATAAGAGCTTTTTTTCCCCCCATCTTTTCAATTAACTACATACAGAAGGAATAAATTATTCCATTTTCTTTGCTACCAACTCTTCCTTTTTCACTTGATTATGAACTTCTTATTCTTTCAGTGTTCACATGGCTTTAATATTCACTGATTAAGAGCTGTATCTGTGAGACGAATAGCATAGCTACGAAAGTAAGCAAACAAAGGGATCTGGTCACAGACTACTGAAGTTTCCAGTTCATTGCTACATGCATTACCTTTCATTTCCACCTGAAAACAGAAAAACAGTGCATTATTGTATGGTAACCAAATTTCACTCCCACTCAATAGCCAGTGGTAGACTACACAGAACAAGGAGATCCATGGAAGTCAGCAAGAAAATAACCCAGTGATTTCAACAAAGCAGCTTTAGCAGTATCATTCCCCAAGTGATCCCGCCTTTTCCCTGCGTACTTTATCACTGACAACACAGTAATGAAAAATGAAAAATGATCATTAGGCACAGGATGTTTGAGTACTTCAGCGCTACCTCTTGGGGCCTGACCCGAGCTCACACTAAACACACTCGTTGGCTTCAAACACATTTCTCAGGCTTTGAAGATTTTGTGTGCTTCCATGATGCCTTCCATTACGATGCAAGACCAGGTTACACAAAATAGAGTGTCAGCAAGATTTATAGAAAAGGATGACATTATAATGGGTCTCCAGGTAGAAAGGCTTTTACACGTTCCTTCTGATTACTTACATGCTCAACTTCAGCAGAACACAGATTACTGTTCCCTCCAGGGAACGATACCAACTGACATCAGCAATCACTATTCTGTAAGAAAATTTACATGATTGGGAATTCCCAGTCTCACTGAACTACTATGCTGGCTCCAAGGCTTCCATAATTGTGAGAACCAAAGCCCATTCCTTCTTCTTTCCTCAAATCAGCAAAGATGAGAACTCACACTGATCATAAAGCCTTGATTCAGCAAACTGGTTAAATAATATTCCATATGCTTACCCAGGAACTCTGGCTTGGCCTAGGGCTGAAGACAGGTAAGCAAAAGCCCAGAGCAGTAGCACGGAAAGGAAATCCATCTTTATTGTGAATGCTTTACCGTTGATTGTAAACCAGGAATCAGCCACAGACAGCGTTTGTTGCCCTCCGTTCACTCTGTACAGCAGCATTATTTTTTTCCACAGCGTAGGGGCTTCTGTAGCCCATTACACTTTTTGACTGATCTTACACTGGAGTATTTTTCCCTCACGTCTAATCGAAACATCCTTGTTACATCAGTGACCACCGCCGTTCTCTGTACATCTCTGGAAACTTCTCGCTATCATTCAGTACTATCTAAAACAAGAAAATTCATCTACTTATCTTTGGCTACACTCTCAGACTCCTGGTTATCAGCCACATCTCTCATCGCTGTACAAGATTCTTCTCCTGTCAGTATTAAAAGCTAATTCTCGTCAACATCAACTATCATATAAATTGCTACAGAAGTTTAAATGATCACAGCTAATACAGACAAAATGCTGGCTGTTAAAACTAATTTGAATATAAATTACTGTATAATGAAAAGCCAATAGGTTTGCTAGACCCTCCACAGAGTAGCTTGTGCAATTAAAAATATGATTTCTTTCTCCCTCCTTTTGATTCTGACTCATGCAACAATTAATTAGGACTTACGTTACAGCTATCAACGTTTGAAAGATCCCTATGCAAAATGGGCAATAATGATAAACTCAGTAAGCAAGGAGTATCTGGAAAATCCACTGCAGTGATATTGTGAACAATGAGACAGATCTGATAGTGTAAGTAATTTACTTGGACAGAAGGGGAGAAGGTTCAGAACAATGTGCCAGCAGTGCACATGGAAATATACACACACTGACAGTTCAAAAGGACTCATTACCATAGAACCAGTTGGTTCAATTATAAAGGATAATGGAAAGTCACAGAAAAGAAATTAAGACATCTAATGTATGACAGAACAATGTACAAAAGTGTGCTGCACCTATACAAATGACTTCATTTAAAGGAAGGAGAAACCCCACAGTGCCTGGAGCACTGGGAGATACTCAACTGTGCTCATTTCTGCATGCTCTTCAGTAGATCCCAGTGAAGTCAAATTCACGTGGTGTAACACAAAGAACCTATTGGGATCTGCAGCTAAAACGTGTGCTATTGCGATTAATCTAAGATCCTCCTTTGATACTTTATAACATAGCTAAAGTAATCTCTTCTAAATGTTTTCACTGTCATCCCACTGTTCTGATATGCAGGAGCAAAGTCATTAACGTAAAAGATAGGAGACTGAAGAGATAAGAGAACAACATAACTTCTCCACAAAGTTGGCAGAGAACCAACAAGAGCCAGCTCTATTTACATTTACTGGATTTGCCTCAGTCGCAAGGTGTTTGCATCTCCCCAAGCAAGGCCAGCTCATGCAAGACTTCTCTTCATAAAAATGATGCTTTCTAATACACTGGAGAGTCTTAACACGGTAACAGAACACATTCTGTTGGGAGCAGTGTGCAAGACAGACTCATCAGCATCCTGACACACTGCACCAGCTAGCCTCTCAGTTGCCCTCTTTCTCACAGTGTTGTTTCCTTAATAACACCTGCCCAAATCTTTCATTTAAAACTCAGTACTGCCAAAAAAGGCATTAAGTGGTGCCAGGGTCTGTCTTGCTAAGGAAAAACGTCAGCAAAGTCTCCACGAGCTGAGGATTTACAGTCAGGAGTGAATAACATGAAGTCCCAGTAAAATTCAGGCTGCCAGGTAACTGATTCATTCGTTAGCTCAGCCACTGGGTCCAGGGAGTACTAATGCTGCAACGGTGCCTGAAGCCCAGGTCCCTGGAAGCACAGGGAGACTAACCTTGATATATAGGGAAACTCTGGATTGCTTGAAGTACCACACTGAGGAGCTGCTTTAAAGCTGCCACAGCACATGGTACAGATTTGAAACTACCCGTCCCTAAAAGCTATTCCAGTTTTCTCGGCGTTGCCAGTTTACTGCTTGTACTAAGCAATGTCTCAAATGAAGCATGGGCCAAAAAAGCCCCACAAAAGTTGTGTTGTTTTGAGGATAGATGATTGCAGTTTTTAAATTAGCTCCCTAAATGAACTATTAAATAGAAAACAAAAACATCCAGTGTTTTTCCTGAGAGCTCTGAAACCTTGCAGTATAGTTGCTTATTGAGAATCTTACCTAGCTAAGCTCGACTGATATTCCATGATACTCCAGAGGAAGATAAATCTGGAAGAAAAATAAAACAACCCCAACAATGAGGTGTAGTAATTACAGTTCTGCTGTCAATCCCAGCTGGCAGCAATCAGAACGTATTCAAGACAAAAATAAAGGTTTGATAAAATAAACCAATTCTGAACAACATGCAAGATTAATACTTTACTATGTTAATCCTTCCACTATCTTCTGAGCATACATAAAATACATTTGAAATGATAATTACCCGCTATCCCCGCTGCAAAAGCACATTGGCTACGAGCTTCAGGGAACTGCAACAGCAAGTTGTGTTCTGCAGTTAGATTCAATTACACTGAAGTATGTATACAAACACAATGTTTGGAATAGTTTGTTCATTTACAGATGTAACATATTGCAAACTGCTCATTTTCCTCTACAGATGGCCCTCATGGCTCTTCCTGCAGGATAAAAATGATCCTACAAGAGAAGCAGCTTACTGCTGCTAATCCAAAATTGGAACATCACGAAGAGCAGCGAAGGAGAACTTCCCATTCCTCATTCAATTTCTGCATTTGCAATGCAGGCAGAAGGTGTACTCACTACAAGTTGGTTCAGGGATTCTTAGCAGAAAGAAAGTGAATTCAGTCACTACAGAGGAGCATTCCCTGGGACACGCTGAGCCCAAAAGCAAGGCAGAGCTTTAAAGTCAAGCTGCTCTGTCTGTCAAGACAGGAGAAGAAGAAAGGCAACAACTGATACTGCTCCAAGGAGTACTGCTTGCAACAGCCCAAGTGCATCTCAATTTGGTGTTAGTGCAGTATGCCTTTCATAGAATCACAGACATGGCGCTGTATGAATCTCAAGTTTAATGAGATATTCCTGGATTCTCTCTCCAAACCCACAAAGCCAATAATTCTCTTCCCTGCTCACCCTCAAGTGCTTTATTGAAATTCACCTGCCACTGCAGATTATATGATGGTAGGAAATTTCATTCATCAGTCCTCAGTTCTTCATAACATTCTTCTGTACCAAGTACAAGACAGAAAATGAGGCAAGAGGATCCAACACTGATAAAGTTCTGCTCTGGGCCCTGCTCTATCATTTAAGGCTGTACTTGATGAGAACTGCATTTAAGGAGGTTTTTTTCTGGGCCAAAACAAAGTGTCTCGAAAAGACAAAACACACACAGTTTAAGATCTGCAAATCATTTTCTACTATGCTAACAGAGCAATAACAAACCTCAGTGTGCACAAGTTTAGTTCAAAAGTGAATATTATTCTTCCCATATATGCTTCAATTTTGCTACAATAATTTTACTTCTCACACTGGACACAAATTCCACTGAATTCTTTACTCTTAGAATCAATCGGTGGTAAACAAACATTTTGCAGTGAAAACATTCTCAGAAACTAAGAGCAGAACACGACATGAGCATGAATACTACATTATAAGACAAAATATAAAACCTAGAGTTTCTATACAGAAAGCATGATTCTGATTGCCCTCCAAACAGAAATGTATAAAACACTCCGCTTACTGTAAGACAGATGCTAAGCATCAAGGAGATTACACAGACGAGGAATGGCAAAGCAGGGTCACCATGATATACAGTAGTCTATTTTCAAGTAGTGGTGGAAGACCTCAGAAAAGATACTTAGAAGCAGGAGGGGAACTGATTTCTCATGCAGGTAGACAGTGATAGGACAAGGGGGACTGGATTTAAACTGAAAGAGAGGAGGTTTAGGTTAAATGTTAGGAAGACATTTTTCACTCAAAGGGCAGTGAGGCCCTGGCACAGCTGCCCAGAGAAGCTGTGGTGCCCCATCCCTGGAGGCGCTCAAGGCCAGGTTGGATGGGGCCCTGGGCAGCCTGGGAGAGTAGTTGGCAACCCTGCCCATGGCAGGAGAGTTGGAACTAGATAATCTTTGAGGTCCCTTCCAACTCAAGTCATTCTGTGATTTATAAGACAATATTTGCCCTAAGAATATATTATATCAGCACAAGTGAAGCACAGAGGAAAGAAAACAAGCATTTTACTTTAATGTAGCTTAGGTAGATGTCCAGATTTCTGGTTTGTTTGAAATGCCAAAAAAAAAAAAAAA
>PPHD01015275.1:0-12940 GCA_002909625.1 Bambusicola thoracicus | reverse complement strand
GTCCCCCCCCCCCCTCTCCATGCCCAACCCCCATGAACATCCATCTGCACCGCTGAGCGGTCCTGCCAGCGAGGAGCGATCTTATCGCGTCCTCTTTATTAAAGCCCGAGCATATCTGCCTGGTGATTATTAAAAGTTGTGGGGGGGCACACGGAGGCACAGACGTGCCGGCACTGCGAGCACCCGCAGCCCCGCGATGGAGTGATAGCGGCTGCGGCTGTGCTGGGGCTGAGTGCTGGCAGGGAGGGGTTGAACCTCACTCTTGAGCATCTCCCTGGGTCTGCTCCCCTACCCCGAGCTAATGGGACAAGTCCCGGCTGCCCGGTCTGGGGGTGAGTCTGCAATGCACAGAGCGGGAGCTGGGGCAGCCTGTGGGGCTAAATATGAGTCCAGATGCACACCTCAGGATGCCTGCGGGGAGGTGAGAGCCACCCCTCCATCCCACATCCCCACGTAACATCCCACATCCACCCATCCGTCCCACGTCCACCCTCCATCCCTGCAGTCCCTTGCTGGCCCAAACATCCGTCCCCATAACTCACCGCACACTTGACGGGTCGGAAGGAGAGGAGATGCTCGGTGCGGTACCCACTGTTCCCACTCCAGGCTTCCCACCGTGGATAGTCGCCCTTCTCCAGGATGAACTGCTGCCCCTGGTACTCGGGGTACTCAAAGCCCACCCAGCTGTGGGAGAGGAGGGGGTACTCAGGGTGCAGGTCCTTGCCAGCATCAAACATCCCTTCTGCGGGCAGAGCCTCTCCCCACCAACACCTCGGCTTTGCAGGGCTTCTCTCCCTGCTTTACAGACGGGGAAACTGAGGCGCCACGCAAAGGAGGCAGAGGAAGGACCCGGGTGGCGCATCTCTCGGGCAGCCCCTGGGAAAGGGATGGTGGGGAGGGCTCTGGGGGGCACTTACGGGCCGGACTCCACCTTGATGGAGCGGATCTTGCGGAAGCCGCGCTCCATGATGCTGGGGCACTCCATGAGGAACTCACAGCGCTTGCCCTGGAAGCTCTCCTCTTCCCACACCGTGATCTTGTATTGCCCCAGAGTGTCCATGGCTTCGCTGGTCATGCGGGGAGCTCAGCTGTGGGCAGAGCCCCGGTGTCACCCGGGTGTCACCCCATCCCGTGTCACCGGCCCCTTGCAGGCTGCTCAGGGGACACCTCCCATCCCTTTCCCTTACAGCTGCGGGCTCTCTGGGGACCTCGAGACCCCTCCAGTTGCAATGCCCTCTCTCTCCATGTGATATACCCATTGTGTGGGGCTGCCCCCAAGCCCCTTGCCCTGCCTGCTGAGGGGTCTGGGTACCTCCTGGACCCGTGTGGGGTGGCACATCTCTCGCAAGGATGACCCCCACGCCCTCCTGCGGTCTATACGTGGGGGCTTCACGCGAGGGGCGAAGGCAGCAGCGGTGCATTGGGGTTCGGGGGCTCACAGCCTGGTACTTACTTGGTCGCAGGGCACAGAGGCGAAGGTGGTGGTGCCGGTGCCGGCTTTCCCCAGCCATATATAGGCGGGCGGCGAAGCGGGACTGTGCCGGGGGGCCCATGAGCTGTGTCAGCGGGGGGGCCGGGGCACCCACCCGGCAGGCTCCTGCTGTCCATTCCACTCAGGCAGTGTGGCGAGAGCGGCCCCCCCGCGCCCCCCGCCGCCGACAATGAAAACGCTGGGCTGTGTTTGCACAGGGGCTCAGGGCACAATGGGCAAAGGGCCTGACGCGTCGCTTTGCTTTCTGCCCCCGGACAATGTCCCCGCTTGGCCTGGGGATTAGGGGCACTGCCTTTCCCAGGGCACCCGCGGCCCGTGCCAGGGATGGTGGCGGCGGGCAGAAGCGGCGCTGGCGTGGCCGTGGCTCAGACATCTGGGGACATGGGCAGCACCCCCAGCCGATGTCCCCACAGTGCTTCACGCTCTTTGCTTGCAACGGCCCCAGCCTGGCAAAGGGCCTCCCGTGCTGGGAGAGGCTGGATGAGGCCAATGTGGGGGCTCCCAGTGGCCCTGTTCTTGCGGCATCCCTCCCTCTCAGGGCAAGAAGTGGGGTCTGAGGGGTGACAGCACCCAGCATGCCTTTCGTGTTCGCCTCCGCGTCCCCCTCTGTGCAGCTCTGTCCCGCTGCGCGGAGCCCCCGCGGATCCCCGTTGTCCCCTGCGGCCGCCTCGTGGAGCGTGGACGGCGTCGTCCCCACCGCGCCGTGCCGATGCCTCCAGGTCCCAGCAGAGGGTGCAGCCTGGCAGCGCTTGGAGCCGGCTCCTGCCCAGCGACAGCGCTATGAGGCAGTCCTTCTTTCGGGCGCGTAAAGCGCTGCTGACTCTACGCAGGGCACAGTGGGGTGGCACCGTCCCACTTGCTCGGGGTGGCCTGGGGACATCCCTCGAAGTGTCTGAGCGTGGGTTTGGGCAGCCCCATCACCGTGCGTCAGGATGCAGAGCGGAGGCGTGGAGCACTGATTGTTTGGGATGAGATGGGATCGTCGAACAGCCTGGGGCTATGGAGAGCTGTGGGGTATATGATGGAGTCCCTGGAGTGTATGGAATGCAGGCTGAACATCCCGTGTGGGATGGGGTGTGGGGGGTAATGGATGTTGTGCTATAGGATCCGTTAAGCACTGATGGGATGTTGTGGGCATGTAGCCCTAACAGGAAGCCCGGTGCAACCCCTGGAACAAAAGCACCCAGCGGGAGGAGGAGGGAACTGGGGAGAAACTGACCCCTAGGGAGGGGCTGTGCCACATCCCTGCTTCTCTGCCCCCTCCCGCATCCCTGCACACTGAGGCCGCCATATGTGAGCCCCAGATGGAAACAGCAGATCGAGGGGGTCCCCATGCTCAAGAGCCCTTCCCCATTGCACCCCAGGGCGCTGACACTGCCTGTTTCCCACCAGGCATCTCCAGTGGCCCTAGGCAGTCCCTGCCACCAGCATCCCCACGTGTCGTTTGGTCACCTGCAACAGCTACTGGGATGGGGACACAGACGGTGGGGGCAGGCGGGGGAAGGCGGTGAGCCTGCTCAAGGGCAGCTGCTAATATTGGTTCTGCGAGCTGCTGAACACTCGCCCAGGGTCTGCTGCATAGGCTAATTTAATAAGGGCCCCGTGTCCCTCCCGGCTCATCCTGTTCCCTGCAGGAGCAAAACAGATCGGGTTTCTCCGGAGCAGCCCCAGCACGGGGTCGCATCCCCCGCTGTGCTCCCCATCCGTGTGGGCACAGCCTATGCCCTGTGTCGGCTGCCTGCCAAGGGAGGGGATGTGGCTCTGCCAGGGTATCTGCCACATCTGGCGCACATCTGGGGCTCATGGCGGCACGCCGCCTTTCCCACCGTTATTTTAAGCACCGGGGCTGGTGGAGCAGGACAGTCCCCCCAGGCTCCCCTCGCCCCAGCGCTGCTGGGGGCTGCGCTGTCACCCCTGGGGCTGAAGGTCCAGGACCGGGGCTGGGAGGGAGCAGATGGAGCTGGTGCCAGCCCCTGTTTGCCTTTCTCCCAGTTGCCTGGCGCTCTGTTTGTTCTGGAGATGGCTTCCTGCTGCCAGGGCTGAAACAGGTGGCTTTTATTTGCAGGGGCTGGCTGATGAGATCAGGGGCAACGTATCATCTGCCCACCCAGCCTCCCTGCTCCCTTTTCCTCCATTTTTTTCCCACAGACTCATTTCTCTGGGAAGGATGCGCGTAACGCCCTGCTGTCCTCAAGAATCTCCCTGAACGAGGAGGATGGGTAAACCCCAACCGAGGTCCAAAGACACCCAGACCCCATAGCTGAGGCTCATCGTGCCTCAGTACCACTCGTCGCCTCTCTGCTCCTCGCTGGCTGTGGATGGTGACTGCGCCGGCACACACCTGGCTGGCCAATGGGTGCTGCAGGCTCCCCTGCCAGCAGGAGCCCTCACACACACGTGTTCCCTGCACAGCCATCCTGCTCCCTGCCCGCAGCCGGAAACATGGCAAGCAGTCTGGCAGATGTTGCTGGGATTAGCTCCCACACGCAGCTCGCAGGCACGCTGCCCCGAGGTACCGGGGTCCCCGGAGTGCTGCCAGGTTGTGCTGGTCCCCGTATGTGCCCCAGCTCCTCCTCAGTGCTCTGAGTGTGGAATGGGTCTTGGGGTGAGCACGCAAAGGGAGATGGACCCCAATAGCAAGGGTGCACCTGGCGCTGGGGATGGACCCCAATAGCAGGAGTGCAGCGGGCTGTGCCCATTGCGGGGGGTGTCCGGTCACCCTGCAGCCTTGCTGGGTCCCCATGCTGCTGCAGGAGCCGTGGCCTCACCTGCCTGCTCCCCGCTGTTCCCATGGGGACTAATCCCACCTGAAGGTCAGGGAGGCTCCGCCAGCTGCTCGCCTCCTGCCTGTGGATTACAGCCTGGGTGTGAGCAGGTGGCAAGTGCTGCATCTCCGCACCAGCTCTGCCCTATGGTAGCGTGACAACGACCAACAGGTGAGCTCCAAAAGGGTGACTGGTCCCTCCCAGCCTCAGGGGTACCTCAGACCTATCCCACCCTGCCTGCGTGGGGATGCCAGGCAATGGGGAGGGAGGGCCGGTGGTCCTCAGGCCCAGAGCCTGACCTGAAGCAGAGCCCAGTGGTATCAACCTCCTGCCCACTGCCCCGTATGTTCCCAGCCTGGAACCCTCAGGGCTCCCCATAACTACGTGTCCTGGAGGAATGTGCTGGTTCACTTAGTGCCCACCTCCCACATTAACCTAACCTCAGGGACACAACAGCCTCAGCCTCCTTAGCCCAACCCTTGTGCCTGCTGGTTGGGTACCCGCAGCACTGCCAGCTCAGGGGCATGGTGACCTTCATGGGTCAGGGAGCCCCTGCTCAGCCCCGGTGTCTCCTCCAGGCATGGCAGATCCACACAGCCCCGATGGCTCCGTACAAAGCAGCAGGTCCTCGGGCTGTCCCCCTTTGTCACGCTGGCACGCAGAGGGCAGCAACCAGCTGCCACATCCTGCAGCAAAGTGGTGCCCGCCCTGGGATGGCACAAAGCGTCCGGGCTGGGCAGGACACGTAGTGTGTTGGCAGCACCCCATGGGGAGACAGCAGCAGTGCACACCTATGTCTGCATACTCTGCACTTGAAGCAGTGAGCGTGGCAGGGGAATCACCAGGTCCACAGCTTTAGGTCGGCAAGAATGCATCCACACGCACTGAGCTGTGCATATGCTCATACATATGCAAACGGACATGAATGTATATATGCACGCACACCTGAATGCAAACACACCTGTATGCAAATGCACGCTGGGGCACACACTGCTCCCCAGCACTCCCCCTGCACCCTGCCCTGCCCATGCAAATTGGCCCTGTGCAGAGCTGCACCATGCAAATCCCCAGCACAGGGCCCCAAGAGCCCAGCGTGATGCAAATGGGGCTGTGGCACAGTGGTGGGGACACCAGAGCCTTGTGCTTTGTCCCCTGCCAGCCTGATTCACCACTGCTGGCTTGGGCATGGAGCTGGGCACAGAGCACGAGCAGCTTGAGCTGCTTTATTCACCCAGAGCCAAGGTGACAGTACAGAGGCCAGATCCCTCCTCTGTGGGGCTCAGGGAGCAGCTCACCCCAGGGCTCATCTGTGTGCTGCTCCTGCTGATGCTGCAGGTGTCCCTTTTTCCCACTGGAACATGTGCACAAGGTCTGCCTCCAGCTCTTGCTGGGACAGAACCAAAGGCTTTTTGTAGCACCTGAGCTACCTGCAGAGTGAAAGGAGGGTCTCAGGCTCAAATAGCCCCAGGCTGTGCTATGGGGGCACGTGTCCCTGTGGTGCATGGAGACACCCGGGTGAGCATCTCCAGTGCCTGCAGTGCCCCACTGTGCCAGATAGCATCTGCACCAGGGGACATGTGCAGCGGCTGGAGCATGCAAGCAGCAGGGTCTGGCTTTGCTCAGCACCATTAATCACACTCTGTTTGATCCCGAGTTGGGTGGCTGCGAGGGGCTGTGCGCATCAGGGCGTGTGTTGTGCTTTCTTGGCTTTTCAACTTGGCCGTGTTTGGCAGCAGCGGACAGAGCGCAGGGTTGCAGGGCTGTGCTGGCCAGGCTCTGTGTGCAGAGTGACACACTGTGTGCGGCTGTCCCCAGGCCAGGGTGGGCTCTTGGCTCCAGGGGGGCTCTTTGCTCTGTGCTTTTTGGTTCTTCCCCACACTCCGTGCTGGAAACTTTCCAAGCTCCCTCAGGAAAGACAGTATGTCCCTTTGCTCCATCCGGTGCAGGGATGTAGCTGACCCGCGCTGGAGCACAGGGCGCTGAGCCCATATGCATGGGGATGGGGGAAGCAGCAGGATTCATGGCACCTCTGAGCACTCAATTGCTCCTGTTCCCTCCAGAGCTGCACAGGTACAGTTCTGAGGTCTGGTTTTGCCCTTTTCCCGGGCTCTCTCACTGTCCCATCTCCCATCTCTCCAAGACTCAGTACTGTCTGAAAGAGGCAAGGAGCAGCCCTGGGCTCTGTGCTGGTTTGGAGGAGAAATCCCAGTTCCCCTTCAGGACCCTTCCACAACACATGGCCAGAGGGACTGCAGCAGCACCACCATATGCAGACACATAGGCAGGGAAAAGATGCGACCACCCGGTCCTCTGCCTTGCTCCTGCTCTTTCCCCATTTCCAGCAGCGGCTTTGCTTGGTGCCAGCAGACTGCTGAGACCTACCTGGAGCTGCACCCAACTGCTGCAGGACAGCCAGCCCCGTGCCTGTGTGCCACAGTGCCATGGGCACACGTACTGTGTGTCCTGCGTGTCACCACTCGCAGTGCTGAGTGCCATCAGTGCCATGTGTCCTGCACACGTGCATGGTCCCCTGCACGCGTGCAGCTTGCACCTTCCATGTGCTGATGTGCAAGCTCCATTCACGGCTTGAACGCTGTGCATGTGTGCAAGCCAGGACTATGTGTCGTGTGCACATGGTCCAGCATGCGCTCATCATGCTATGCTGGTGCTGCAAAGCAGCCCGTGTATCCTACGCAGGTATTGCCTGCCAGGAGTGCACTTCTGGTGGGCTGCAGGTGCCCATGTGCGGCTGGCATGGCGCGTGTGCTTGCAGACAGGCTGGACCTGCCTAACGCGAGCCGAACGAACAAAACGTTCAGGTCAGGTCTTGCACGTGGGGCTCGACGCCAGGCAAGTGCAGAGTCGCTTCGGGCTGGGAGGTTCTGTGCTGTGGGCTGCAGGGTGTCCCTTCCCCATCCTTCCTCCCCGGCCAGGTCCCTCTAGGCTGGGAGCTGCTGTCCTCACTGCAGCCGCCGCTCGGGGGTAAAGTCCAAGAGGTGGATGGATGCTCGACATCTGCTGCCTGGGAAAGCCAAACAGAGCGGGGTGGGTTAAGCTGGCACCGGAGGGTGGGGAGGGACGGTGGAAAAACAGAAAGAAAGAAAAAAGAAAGGAAGAAAGTAAAGGGAGGAGGGGAGGGGGTCAGAAAGGAACGGAAAATACGGGTGGGAGAGAAGAGATGAGTTAAGGGACGGCCAGGAGAGTGCCTCTGAGCCCATCTCCTCCCCTTGGGGGGTTCCTCTGGGCTCGTCCCCTGCTGTCTCCAACAGAACCCCGTGCCCAGCACCTGCTCCCGCCAGGCAGGCAGTGCCCGGCCCAGCGCTGGGCTGCAGCTCCTCACCTGGCTCCGGTGACACGCTGGCAGCTCGCAGGTGAGCGGCTCCTCCTTCCCCTGCTGGCTCGCAAGCAGAAAATGAGGGTGACGCCGGCAGGATGGGGCTTTTATAGCCCTGATAAAAATAGCGCTCCTGGCCGTCGGTCGGGGGGCCGGAGAGATGGGGCTGAGCAGAGACAGGCGAGAGGGCTGGGCTGGCCGTGGCGAGCCTTCTCCCAGCACACCTGTCACGGCTCTGTGTTTGCTCAGAGCAAATATTGACCCAGGGAAGGCAGGCTGGGCAAGGGAGGCGATTAGCCCACCTCGATTAGAGGCAGAGCAGGTCTCTATGCAAACTCTCCAGGGCTGCCTTTGTTAATGGGAGCCTGATGGGCTGATAGGAGCCAGGAGCCCGGGCGCTGGGGCGGGCGGTGGGGAGGAGGAGGTGTGGGGGGGGGAGAGGAGGAGACATTCATTAACCTGCACTGGAACAACACCAGCTGTCACTTTTCCACCCACCTGCCCTGCTCACTTTGCAGCCGGGGGTGAGGGGAGTGCGGGTTGGGAGAGCAGGGGGGGGCAGGGGAAGGTGTGGGGGTACCCTGCCCTGGGATGGGGCGATACCCAATGCGCGTACAGGAGGCAGAGCTCAGCAGTAACACCTCTGCTCGCTCTCTCTGGCAGCCAGCCCTCGAGGTACAGCGCTGGGAACAGGATGTGTTTCATTCCCTCCCTGTGCACATGCCTTACCCCGGGGTCACTCCATCCCAGAGCTGCGCCAGCTTCTGCATCCATCCAGCCCGCATGGCATCCCCAGTGGGGAACCCGCACTGATATCCCCACACAGAGCCCACAGGAGTCAGAAGCAGCGTAGGTGTGCTCTCACCCTGAGCCAGCAGGAGCCAGGATAGCTCTGGGTTCCTCTGGCAGCTCCCTGGATAGCAGAGCATGAAGTGCAACTGTGGTGAAAGAAGCTCCATTGTGCGGGTGCACTGGGCTGTTTGTTTGTGCAGATGAGGGCGTTTGTGGGTGCTGCTTTAACCCCCACGACAGACACCCACAGATATCCTGTCTCCTGGCAGTGTGTTAGAAACCACCGCCGTCGCCCTTTACGTAGCGAGAGTTTACTTGCAGGTTGCGGTAAATGGATTCCCACATGTAAGTGGATAGCAGCAGATCCCTATCAGCCGCTGCTATCCAGCTCTTCATCCTTGGAGCCTTGACCCTGGCAGCCAGATTTGAAGGTAGGGCTCCATCCATCCCTCCTACCGCGGGCTGTGATCCCACAGGCTGCCAGAGCAGCCCTCCACCCAGCCCTGTGCCCACCCCAGCCTGGCACGGGCAGGAGCTGGAGGAATTCCGGAGCACTGGCATTGGTGGCCCTCACCCCTTTCCCAGTAGTGTTGCCAGAAAAGGAAATGCAGAACCATCACTGCCCTGGCTATGATGCTAAGAGGCGAGACAGTGCTCCCTGTCCTCCTGACACCATATGGAGCTTGCTTGCTTCCGCTGTCTCGGTGTGGGAAAGGCAGTAGGCAGGGCTCCCAACAGAGTCGGAGCGACTGGCTTACATGGCAGCTTCTCTCTTGTTCCACAGGAGCCACCTTTGGTGTCCTGACCTGACCCCACCGTGGACCGAAAAGTCCCCATTGCCAAACACCAAAGCTGAGCCAGCAAAGCCCGCTATCTCAAACACGTGAGAGCAGAGGTGAAGGGTCCCTACTCTGCTCTGCCAAGTGCTGTGGGAATCATAGGATCGTTAGAGTTGGAAAAGACCTCTATGATCTCAAGCCCAGCTGTCTACCTGTCACCACCGTGCCCACTTTTCTCTCTGGCTGTGCAGGCTGCTCACAGCAGGACCTGTCCAGGTTCCTATTGCTCACCGTTAGGGGCAGGGAGCACAGGGGGCGGTTGTCCAGCACTATCCCTGTCTGGACGTGGGGTCACACGAGGTGGGATTCAGGCGAATGGGATAACCGTGCCTGGCAGGCACCATAGCGGGGAAGACCAAGAGCAGCTTTGTTCCCCTCCCTTTATCTCCCAGACAAAGGCACGATTCAGCAGGTGTTAAATGTTTTAATGGGATTCGGGATAGCTTCTGTCGCCCACTTGCCCCAAGGCCATCCCACCCTTCCCAGGATGAGCAGCCTAGAAGAAAAGGGCTGTTGTGCGCCGCACAAACTGCCTACCAATGCAGCACACCCAATAACCGGAGAGCCCATCGTTTGCCAAACTTCCCCTTTGAACACAGCCCCAGCATCCCAGCCACGGGGAGCACACAGCCATCTCACACCCACTGCAAAGGGAAGAGGCATTTCTCCTGCAGCTGTGTAGGCTCCCAGACCTCACCATCACACAGCGGGTCTGGATGCAGTCACCCACCCCATCCCCACTGCTCCGGGCAGCACCAGGGCTCTGCAGGCAGCTGGACCCCATCTGCTTCAGGAAGACGGTGGGACTGCTTCCCACACTGCTTATTTGGGAAGCCAGCGTGGGAGCTGTATTAAGAAGATCCTGGTGAGGGGCCCGGAGCTGGCAGATTCACCACAAACGGCCCGAACAGCTGCTGCTGCCTTGCTGGGGAGCAGGGATGTGGCACTCAGCCCCTGCACGGCCCCGGCCCGGAAAACAGAGAAGCTGCCGTGGGGAGATCTGGCACCCAGCGTGCTGGGGAGGGAGGAGGAGGAGGTGCGCTCTGTGAGCCGGCAGCACAGCATCTCCGACAGCGGGAACAGCTTGGCCCTGGGGGCTCAGTACGCATTACGCACGCGGGGCTCCTGCAGCGAGCAGAGCTCCGGGAGAGCCGCAGCACCCCCGGGCACAGCCGGCATCTGCCTTCTGCTAATCAGGGCTGAAGCAGCCCGCAGTGTGTGGCTTTCCTGGGGGCTGCGAGGGGAGAAGCAGCGGTTCTCGTCCTGCGCCGGCACCGGGGCTTTCTGAGAACTAACAGTGCCACCTCCCGGCTGTGACAAAGCGACACGTGGGAAAGCATGGTCACAGCCATAGGGAAAGCCGAAGCTCTGCAGCACCCTGTGCCCCCACTGAGAGCCTCGTAGATTTATGAGAGAGCTCGTCCAGGACGCTACTAAACCCGGATGCGCTGATTCAATCCTATTGCACGCCAATGCCTGTGCCTGCAGAGGCTGAGCTCCTTTTATTGGGCTGCTGGGTGGGCTGGAAGCGCTTGCAGCCCTTCACTGCCTGCAGGAGCTGCAGTGCAGCCATCAGAGCAAGGAGCTGCTGGAAGATTCAAACCGGAGCTGGGGGACACAGTCAGGATGCACAGCCTTGGAGGCAGGCAGTGTGCTGGCATCAAGTTCTGGGGTGAGAGGGTTGGAGCGGCTCTGGACATCACAGGGATGGGATGAAGAGTGGAGATGCGATGTGCTTGCAGAACTCAAGGAGCTCGCCGTGCCACAGCTATGCTCTTGAGGGTTAGGGTGCTGGACTGGCGATTCTGAAAGAGAAGAGACTGCCTTTGGGGTGAGGAGAGAGCAGTCTGCTGCCACCTCCCCGCAAGCAACCATCCGTCCCTGGGAGATCACAGGGAATATCCCACCTCCATCTGAACAAGACTTCTGCAGCTCTGGAGATGACATCTCCATTCAATAACCTTCCCTTGGTCTCATCTCCCTGTACTCAGCCCCAGGACTGGACAAATCCTCATTCTTTGCCTTCAGCCCCACATTTGCCTATTCAACTGTGGCCATTTTCTCCACCTAACTGGATCCCACACCATCTCAGACCAGGAGAGCTTGGCCCGCTTTCTGCTAGAGCTGTTTGAGCACGCTGCCAAGGAAGGAGATCTGGGCTCCCCAAGGCCTCGTTCACAGGATAGGACAAGAGGCTTTGGGGCTGGATTCCACCTTCTTCACAGGCAGCCTTAGCACTGAGACCTCAACCAGGTTAAACTAAACCATGGGTTGTGCCTCAGCTTGATGCATGAAGGACAGGTCCTTTACCTTCGGAAGGGGTTGGAGGGCAGAGCAATGACCTTGGGCTGGGCTGTCAGCACCACCTCCCCACAGCTGGCTTCCACCAGGATGTTCTGCAGTGTGTTTTCCAGCACTGACTCCACCAGACTCCCAAAGACCGGCTGCCTGGGGGGATATCAGACAGTCGATAAGGAAAGATGCTTGTTGCAGCTCCCCCCAGCACGCAACGGGCATAGCAGCAGAGCACACTCTGTTTTCTACACGCTGAGGCCAACAAACAGCTGCTGTGTGTGTGCAGCCCTTCCTCACCTCTTCATCATCATCTTCTGCTCCCTCAGCTGCTCATGCCGAAGAACCTCACTCAGCCCCTCCCAGGAGCCCAGAAAATCATTGCTGGGAGAGGATTCTTGGCTCATTTCTTTCCTCTCTCCATTCTCCTTGGTGAAAAGATCTGGGGAAGCAGAGAGGCTGGAGGGGATGGTGGAGCACTGTCCTCTGTGTTGGGTCTTTGCTGTTTCTTCACGCTGAATTTGGGAGAAATATGGGATGGGCTCCTGCAGGCTTCTCCTCACTGCATCATGGAACTGGGTGTTCTCCAAGAGGCCCCTGGGATGAGGAGAGGAGGAATGAGTCCCAGAAAATCAGGCATCCAAGTGACCCCAGAGGATCACTGTAAGTCAGAGCAAGCCAGAGGGAGAGCCTGGAAAACCAGGGCTGCAAAGTGGATGAGGTTGAAGGGGCACACACCTGATGACACCTATCAGCACGTCCGTCACTATCTGCAGCTCCTCTTTGGAAGCAGTAGCCAGGGACAGCCATTCGGGGTCCATCTCCATCCTGTCTCTGTCCACACTCCCATCCACAAACAGCAGCTGGTGGATGTTGGGGCTAAAAACCAGGGAGATGTTCCATCAGTGCCACGCTACCTAAATGAGCTCCTGCAGACCTGCACCCTCCTGGCTGAACAGCAGTGCTGCAGGAAGCAAGGAGCTGCAGAGGTGCTGGGGGAAGCACTCTCCCAGAGGAGCACTGTGCTCTGTCACATATTCTCCCAATGGGCCACTTCTCTTCCCAGTCCCTTACCAGGGCAAGAAGTATTTGGGGAACTCTGTGGTGAAGTTGCTGAAGAAGTCCTCAGTAGAGTGGGACCTTGCTGTCACATCAAGGTGTAAAAGGATGGGCCTGGGAGGTTCAGGCTTGACCCATACATGGCTGGCTTCTTTGCTTGACAGCAGCCTCCTCTGCAGGTGCCCCGCAGGCAGGTTGGCTGCTGGGTGGTTCTTAATGGGGGGCAGTGTCTGTCAGAGAGCAAGAAATGCAGATCCTTACTGCTCCTCCAGCCACGGGACTGGGTTAAGTGGAACTGCTTTCACGTCTCCCCAGCCATCCTTAAGCTTGTCCCAGAGGATGCCCTGACCTTATAGCCTTTCTGCCC
>PPHD01015274.1:0-16202 GCA_002909625.1 Bambusicola thoracicus | reverse complement strand
AAAAAAAAAAAAAAAAAAAAAAAAAAAAACACCAAAACTGATTGACTGACTGGATCCTAGAAAGCATCTTCAAAGAGATCTGGAGAAACTAATACAACACTGTCTGTGGGTCCACATTAGATCATAGGCACATATGTCTAGGTGACAGCATACTTCCTTATTGATTCACATTACAGATATGGAGATTTTTTTTCTTTCTCTTCATTTCATCTTACCACAACTTAACAAATTATATCCTACTGGAAAATGAATTGTAACAGTGACCTTTGCCACCGTTGTATCAAACTGCATACTGAGTTCTAATTCCTTCGTACATGAGACAGAAATTTTTTTGAAGCCAGTGCAGCATTTCCTCAGTTGAATTGCTCAGGGAGATGTCTGCAAAGCATTGATAAAAATAAGGTGGCTTTATGTATTCCAACTGATGTGTCAAAGATGGTGAGTTCCCCTTTCAGAAAATGCATGTTTACTTTTTAGTAGTTTCTAATGATAAAAACAGAATTCTTGAGAGGTTATGAAGTTCCTTTCACATTCTTACAAACCACTTATTTTTCTACATCATTATATTCTACTTCAAAACAGTTAAGAGCAGAAGACAAGACTGTACTGCAGGAATACGATCTTTTTGGCATAAAAATAGATTCATCTATGGTAGCTTTAAACTAGAAGTTAATTAGGAACAGGTTGAAAACTGACATTTAACATCGTTTAGCAAACGCCTATTCTGTGTGATGAAAGATAGTTCAGGTATTAGAAACACAATACAAAAATAGGTCAGTGATGGATTACAGTGAGACTGTGCGGAAAACAGCTTTGCAAATATCAGTCTTTAGTGGTCCTTTGAAAAGCTTGCATAAAAATGATATTACAGAGGCAAGCTAGATACACAGACATAACTGGTTTAATGTTTCATAGTAAATATACCCAAGAAAAATAGCAGCAGTTACTGGGGGTCACTAAAGTCCATGCAAATGCAATGTTATGACACCTCATGTATTTCACTGTTTTTGTCTAGACTCATGTTCAAGAACTGAGTAAAGATACACATACGCTATTAAGCATAGTCATTAAACAGGGTGAATTTTATCTACTTTGCCTAATTGTTCTTGCATTTGTTTCCCATGGAGATGGTAATATCCATTTCAAACAGTAATAATCAGTTAAACGATATATTTCAAATGAAGCATAAGTAAATAAGGGTTCATTTTTCTCCTTGTGAAGAAAGCTAATTCCAAATTTTACTCATCTGACTTGGGGAAAAAAGGGAAATCAGGCAATCAGCATGTTCTTACACAGCTCAGATTTTGCATATTCCTGCCAGCAGAGTTTACATATATAAAATCATTTACAATAAATACCTGGTGAATAAATTTGAATTGCAAAAATGGCTTATTCTTAAATTGAAAAATTCTGATGTAATTTTTATGTGCCTTTAATATAAGAAAAAGCTGAGATCTAGCTACTTACCTTTATCTGAAACATTTTTATAAGTAATTATAAATAATTTTGTATTTCACTTTCTGTAAATATCAGAGATTATCACTGGAAAAAAAATTGGTTATTTTTTGGAGTCATGTGATGATATCCATTGCTTTCCTATGAAAGTATAAATATGTAAATAAAAACTAAAGCTTGTGGAGCACTTCTAGCTGTTTATCACTTTGTTATGAGGATGATTAAAGAAACATATTTAAATTGAAAAGTAAAACAATGACTTATCAGATTGCTTCCTGCAAGAGAATTGCTTTATATCTGTAAGCCCAGACAAGTTATGTTGATAATTAGCACACCCATAATCTCCCCAAGCAACTTTTTGTTGTTGAAGGGTGATCAGCAGGTTTTCCTGGGTTGGGCTGTTTGTGTTTCGCTATGTCTTGTATAGGGAGTTGACTTGTGTCTTATGTAATGAGCTTGACTAATACGTTCTCTCCAACATGCAAGTCTTTCAATATCATATTAAGAATATTATTTTCCAACTGATCAAAACTAGTATTTCTTAACAAACTTTTAAAGCATGACATGTTACAAAAGTGGCATTTATTTGAAACTATATTGACTACTATGAGAGAAAATATATTCTTTCTTTGAAAACTCTCCTGCAATAATTCCTTGGACTTTATGCAGGGAAAATTTTTATCTTCTGTTTCAGAAATGACCATCTAACCTTTCCAGAATTTGACCATCGTTCCTTGCAGCGACTCTCTGCTTGTCCTCCTATCACTCAGTAAAGGGATACTTTACTCAGTAGAGTGATACTCTACTCAGTAGAGTAGTCTCATTAAAATTCCAGTAATGTCTGATACTGAATATAGGTAAAATTAAGAAAACACTTAAGAAACACCAGCTGCCCTCCAGGTCTTTCAGTGGCAAAAAGAAAAAAAAAATAAAGGCAAGTTACTGATTCAAGTAAACATCAACACAGAAATGTAAAGTCATGGTCAGCTTGCAGAAAAATTTCCACTAATGTATTTCACACCTGCATTGTTAGGAAATTGTCCGCAGTCAAGAAGGGAGTGATGCCAGTATGACAACTCCAGCCCAAACATTCAGTATGTCTCTTAACTGATGCAAATCCTTATGCTCTAGTGTATTATCAATCACACTAGCTGAGATCTTGCTGTTTTTCCACAGTGTCTTTCCGTGTTCATGGAGGTGATGTTAACCTGGATGATCTGAAAACTAACTCCAGATGTTTATATTTTACCAGCGAGACTGAATTTGCCTAGCCTGTGGCATCTACGTGTGTATTTCATGCCTAAGCTCCCAATTTATTACTGTGGATCAAGTTACTATAGAAAAGACAGCAAGAAGTAACCAGCTGAACTAAGGCCTTGGAACAGTTTCTAGTCAATGCAGAAAAATACTGGTGGGTAATTCTTCCCATTCCTCTTTAAAATGTGGTAAAATGCTTCTGAAAATGAAGTTTTATCTCCATTAACTATAAATACAGTCTCAGTGGACCTCTCTCAGCTCTAGTTATGAATATCTTGGAGTTCAAATTATGATCTCAGATGCTAGTACCTAGGGTCATTTGATTCTTTGGGATATACAGTGGTATATATAATTAGCTTGACAAATGTGTAATAAGACCTATAGAAAACCTTCTGGAGTGGCTAAGCTGCATGTCTTTGGCCAGTCAAACAATACTGGAAGAATTAGGATCCTGACCTGTAGAAATCTACATGTGGGCAAGGTTAACCTCATTCTAACTGAGATTCCTGATTGAAGTCCCTCTTCTACTGCTCCATTATATCATGCCACCAAACCCTTGAACTGAGTAAAACTGTGAGCCTAACAGTTTAAGTTGATTGACTATTGGGTTTTAAGGGAATCTTGAGGGCTTGGTGTAACCTGTAGTGGTCTGGACGTCATCATGCTCTAATGCTATGAGCTGCTAAAATAACATCCTTCTGGAAAAAAAAAAAAAAAAAAAAAAAAAGGAAAAAGTGACACAGAATTTTTGAAGATGCTGCTTTATTGATCTCCAAATCATGTGAATAGAACCATTAACATTTGTCCTGGGCCTGTGTCATTTGAATCACCTACAGTTCAAGATTTCTACTATAAGAAAAAGATCTAGATATTTGACCTCCTTTTTGCTTTTCCCCTTTTGTTTTTTTTTCCTTCTTTTTTATTTTTAAATAAGCTTGGTTCCCTTTTCACTTGCCACATGTCTCAGCTTGGATTGAGGGGAGAAACAGAGAAATAGAAACTCACCTCATAGACTAAGGTTTTAACTGTGAAAAAGAAAAAATATAAATATATAATCATACTAGCAGAACCAGAAATTATTTAAATAAGGAATAAAGGTATTTTGCTGTGTTTCAGTGCATGTGTAGAGATTTTCACAAGTGGAGAAGAGCAAGAGGAGATAACATGTTGGAGACTGTTCCATTTGGAAAGTACTTTGTTAGCTTTCAAGTAGGCTATACCACATGTGATTCGCTGGAATTACTTTCCCTTTTTGCTTTTCATCCTGGATGAGAGTCAAGATTTAAGCACTATAAAGCAAGTCTACTACAAAAGTAGGTTAGAGAAATTCTGTGATTATGGAAGTTCACCTAACTTTCTTCCCCAATTAATTTTCAAAGCTTTTCAACAACCATTGCTGGCTTGTAAATTCTTGTTCTCTCATCATTTCCTCTGCCCTGCGTATATAATGTGCAGTATAAGTAGGCACTTGACACATTAGGCTTACTTTGCATCTCTGCTGAACCAGTCTTTTGTCAGTGATGTTGGGGAATCGTTCTTGTTTAAGGCCAGTGATGAATAGGAATCAAGTCTTTGTATATGGAATATTTTAAGAACGTATAATTGGAAAAAAGAGAATGCCGTATTAACTGTTGATTGCTTTGTGGTACTTTTGCCTTTCCATAAAGATTTCAAAGGGATATGCAACTGTTAGAGACAAATCTGTATTACTCTGTTTTTAAAAACTGAGAAATAAAGTATTTTCTCAACTCATACTCAGAGAACGATTTATGCAGAAAATGTGAAATAATAATTGTTACAGTTCCCTGTCTAGTTCTTCCCAGATGGTCAAATCAGTCCCTCAGGCCTGAACTAGCAGCTCAGAGCTTCACATCAGCATAGCAGTCTGACGATTGTAAAGTCGAAGCTGAAGCAAAGTTGATGTTCATCTCGTTCAGTTATAGTTGTAGATGGCTGGGGAGAGGTGAAGTTCTGATTTCAGATATGTCCTGGCCATCTCCTGCAAACCCTAGTGAGAGGCCTCTGGCACAGCAATTAAAAGCAAAATGTTTCTATTTCAGTGCTTTATCATAAATTATCCATGTTTGAAAAGAGTAGTCTAATTGTTTTACCCATACTGACAAAGCAGTTTTCTGACTCTCAGTTCTTTTTTGAATTACGAACCCTTTTTCACCTCTGTCTGCACAGAATTTTTTAAATATAAAATGCCATTAAAAAACTCCTTATGTGGAAAAGTGAGTATGCATTCTACTTTATATTCACATTTCTTTACTGGTGGTCCTAAAATTTGTCACAAATAATATAAATTTTCACCTTTTTGACACTTTTACACATCAAACACTCTAAGGAGGCAGATCTCAATTCACAAACAAATGACATCTTTCAAAATGTCAGTGCAGCCATAAAACACAAATACTTGCAAACTGCTGTGGAAATTCCTAGTCTTTTTAAGAAAATCTTGTCTATACAAAGCACCTGAAAAGGGACTTCTGAAGACATATTAAATGTTCTTTTTCCAAAGAACATGCTTTGTACCAGTGTCTAAAAACTATATACTGTTAACAACAAAGCAATGTGGTTTTTTCAATGTAGTAGCAATGGAAATCTGGCTTCCTTGTGAATTCATGTTTTTCTTAGTATAGTTTTACCTTGCACCTGAAAAAGCATGTAAAATTCTTACTGTTTGACAAGTGATTTTGATGCTGTTGGCGCTTTGGAAAGAAGGAAAGGTGATTCTTGTCTTAAGGCTCAGCTCAGCCACTGGAAATGGTTCAGACTTGTCTAAATGTGTGAAAGTAGGATATTCATTTGTAGGCTAATAAAACCGCTGTACTTGAAGAAATGGTTTGGTAACAAGTTGGTAGTGAAGAGAGCACAGGGAAGAGAGTTTTCATGTCGGTAAAGCAGAATGGGAAAATGTACCTGATAAAAAGCTGAAGTGTTGAGGTCTAAAAACCCCCCAGAATTGTTTCCAATACACATTGGAATATATAGGAACATATATATTCCTATATTTATAGGTTTAGGATGCCAGTTTTGGTGGAGGACAAGTTTTCTCCCCACAGGACAGTTTCTCAGCCAAATTCTAATCTGAAGGGGTAGTAGTTTTCCATGATATCAGTAAGCAGTGAGACACTGGGTTTATTTAATTCAGTTCTGGTGCACATCCGTGTACTAGAGAGCTTAATAGTTCTTCCAGCTCATAAAGGGAAACACAACCAGCAGTTGCAGAGACCCTGAGGCTACACGGCTTTTGGAGCAGCTGGGAGAAGTTAAATAGCCTGGGAGCTGGCTGCAGAAAGAGGGCTCACTGGCTGGGATATTGGGATGAAAGGCTCTGAGCTGGCATGAGAAACAATATGCTTCTGGCAAAGGGGGGCCATAATTGCCATGAAAGAGCCTTGTGGGTGGCCCATTAAAAAGGGGGGGTTACAGCTGGGTCTGAAGGAGGCTGGCAGAGAGGGATCCTGGCTATTGGATTTGCCAGCCTGAGTATGCTTGTAGAAAGGCAATGACCTAGAGGGAGCTGGCTGGACAAACCCGTCAGGCCTTGAGCTGTCTTTAGGACTGAATGAAGTATGATGATTTTATATTTGTTGGCAAGTGTTTACATACATGGAACAGGAAAAGAAAAATCCTCAGATAGAGGAAGGATATCTTCGTCTCAATAGGACCAAATGATCATGGACTCTTCCTGAGAGAGGTTTATTTTAAAACATCTGGAACCTTCTGTGGACTAAGATTGTGTCTTAGACTTCTCTAACTCTTTGCTCATGTTGAAATTATAAAGTATTACTCTTTTGTTGCAAATTAGCTGTTTATTTTTTTGCTCTACCCTTCAAGAACTTGGAGTACATAAGAGAATTATTCTGCTAACAAAAAGCAAACAAACAAATAACAAACCAACAAATAAAAAACTATAACAGGATTGGAACATCTTTCAAGTCTTCTCTCCCTTTCTTAGCTTGCTTGTATTTTGACTGAATACAATCATACCTTTCCAAGCAGCTCCTTTGTTGTTTTTTTAATTAGCTTTCTCTAATTTTTCTTTACATGCATCTTTCTTACAATATTATGGCCTAAGTGAATATTATTCCAGCTCATTCCACCCTGGTGCTGAATACAGCAGAACAGTTACCTTCCAGACAACAGAAAATTACTCCTGCCTTTCTACAACAGCATGGCAGAGCTGATTCAGTTACTCTGTGAAGCATTCTGACTTCTAGGTCCTTTCTGTGTTACTGTTGTCAATCAGTTAATGCTCTCTCTGGTTTTGATTTCCCAAATGCAGTATATTAAATTTCATCTTCATTAAAATTCACTTTTTTATATAGAAAAATTTCTTCATACTGTCAAGATCATCTCCAGCAAACCTCACTTGCCATCTTTTCACACTCAATTTTTAATGAAACTTCATTTATTAAAAAAATATTATAGGATATTAAGCACAGGACAGAACCCTAGAGAATCTGACATAATAAGTAGCTGACAAACAGCCCTGAAGCAGATGTCTGTTGTTACCTGTGAATCTACCATAAACATCATCTGTACAAGTCTTCCTCAAGAGAATGCTGTGTAGAAGACCTCAAAGGCTGAAAGTCAAGATATATCCTCCTGCTGTCTCCCTTTCTCTGCATGAGATGATTTTCTGTGGAGAAAAAGGAAATTGCAGTGGCTGAACATGTTTAATTATTGACAAATTAGTCTTGGTTTTCCTTTTTAAATAAGAATCCTTTGGATACTTACAAATTTGCTTTGGATTCTTCCTGGCTATGAAAACGGTGTATCTTTACAATTCCATTCTACTCTTTTCCAAATGGGAAATACCTTTGCCTTCAAACTGCCTTGACTTCCATGATTTCTTGGTGAAAATTGCTGCAGGGTTGGGAGTCATTATACAACAATAGAATTCTATGTCAGAATTTCTCAGATTTCAGAATATCTAAAATATTTTAAGGTTTTTCATTCTTGCCATATTAATAATTCAGGAAAACTATTTTTTCAAAACATTTGAAATAAGAGAGACTTTGAACTTTTCAGCCTTTTCTCACCTATTTTTTTTCTCCCCTTTCCTCATAAGTACTGCTCTCAATTTTTTTTTTTTTTTTTTTTCACTTCTAACATACTTTTGGAAGTTTTTATTCTTGACTGTTTTCCCTTATTAGTCACCAGAACTGAAACATTCCATTGCGTACTCTCAGTCAGGTGATTTTTGAATGTTAACAGCAATAGTATGTCTGAACTGGCTCAGCCTCCCGGCTTGGTTGCATTGTTACGACTTGCTTCCACTTCTATTCTTCCGCAGACATGTCTCTGGTTTCTTCCTAGGCATCACAGTAAGCATATTTATTTTTGGTATATGCTACCCTGTAACTCTTTTTTATCTGTTTGTGGAAACTTCAATGTCAATCTTCCTGCCCTATTATTTACACTACTCAGTCTGTGCTTTGCAACCTAAGTTCATTTTTAATCCATTGAATTCTATTGATGTTAACTTTTACCTGGTGATATCAACAGGAGCATTTTACAGACCAAAGTGAACTTGCTTTACTCTTGGTGAACGAATATGAAAACTGATTCTACTTCTACTTTGCATCAGCAAGGATTTGTGTAGGCCCAGTGCTAAGAGAACAAATCCCAAGCTAGCCAGCCCTGCACTGGCAGAGCACCTTAGCGTATCTTAGAATAGATACACAGCTTCCACTGATGTTTAATACATGTTTATAAACTCACAAATTCCTGCAAAAGTACATGCAGACATTTTTGAAGTATTATATAAATCAATGTACTAATTTCTCTCCTAACTCCCCTATGTTCTTAGATCAGTTTCCCATTGTTTTCCATAGATTTCAGCCTTTGATTAGGTTGCTATTTTTTGTAAACGTAGTGTCTCCTAGAACTCTAGAAGTGTAAACCCCTCATCATCTTACCGAGAGAGCATCCTAAACAGTACGTGCATTCTTTTGTCAGAGAGCCTCACCTTATCCTCAGTAACAGTGTTAATAACCTTCTGAAACAGAGATATTCCTTAATTTTTTAAATTTACCTGCCCTTTGCTCTTTGCTCTTACCTCCAGCAGGAAGAAGAGTTTGATGTACCATTCTCAGCCAGTTCTGATCTACCAAAAACAAACTAAAAAGAAATATTATCGTCATGTGAATGTGTGGGATGCTGACAAAAGTGTGTGAGTCTTCATAGCCAAATCATGTATTGTGGTTCTGTGTCTTGTGTGCCACGTCTCATTCACATAGGTGTCCATGACCTCTGCTCCCATTTTAAAACATTTACGGTCTGACCCATTTTTCTCATCTTTGGAATGTTATTGGGTTCTCTATTTCCAGGAATCCCTTAGCGTTAGGGCCAGAAAGACACACCAGCTGAAACATCCACCACAGACTCCTCTCAGGGAATGACACAGCCACCATGTGTCAAAGCCTTCAGGACTAAGAGGCTTAGCATGTGTACTTGTTTGAGTCTCGCTGAAATAAAAGGACAGCTCTGCTGTGTGATACTGCTTTATATGTCCTGTTAATTAACTTAATTAAGTCGAGCATCTAGGGCTAGGAAATGATCTATGTTTGAAATTTTTGAAGATCAGGGAAGAAGTATTTATATGAATGGAATCTAACAAACAGGAGATTTTTCTGTCATAAGGAGGTGGTGTCAGAGGTTATGGTGATTAATAACCACAAAATTATAAAATTATAACACTAAAATTTTAACTAGTCAAAGTGTACTGCTTTGCAACTCACTTCTTATAGAAAAAGAGAATTCAGGCTGTAGTGATCATCTCTTGGCATGCACTGGAGAATTACTTTCACTGTAAGCTAAAGCAGCTTCCTGCACAGTGATCCGATCCTCTTTCTCTTCCACAGAGGTTCCCATGAGGAAGGAGAGCTGAGTGTCTTTTGTAGTTTCCTGTGCCCTGTGCTGAACAGAAAGCCTAAGGTCCTGCCTGGCATAAAGGAACTGAAATAAGTAGACTGTGTATGCAGCAGTGGCTTCTGGGAATGGTTTCAGGACTTTGTATTTCCTAGTTATTTTGTGCTTTTTTTCTTCTTTTTCTTTTTTTCTTTCTTTTTTTGTGTGTGTGTGTGTGTGAAAGAGTAAACATTTCAAACTAAATTATTCAGACGGGATTTAGGAGGTGTTTTCTTTAAGTTCTGCTGAATAACAAATGTGTGGAGAGAAAAAAAATCAAGCATTTTGCTTTGCTTTTGTGTTTTTGTTCACTGGCTACACTGAGATCTTTGAGGATAAAGATTGTATAGATGTGCGGGGTGATTCAGTTCCCCCTGTCTGAGTAGGGTTTTCATAGGAGCCACTCTTAACAAGGGTTTGAAGAGGGCTATCTCAAGGCTACTGAAGACAGAAAAGAAAAATCCTGGCAAAATAGAGAGCCATAATAAAACTGGAGGTGACTCTGCTACCGCGGCCAGTATGCTGGTGGCATTTCCTCAGTAAATAAAGCACACCGAGTCTAAGAGGTGGTATTATAGAAAGAGGTGGAATATTTTAGCAGTTCAATCTCAGAGTCAGTCCTCAGAGTGCAGAAGAAATATCTTCTCTACAAGGCAGTGGAGTACAATAATAACTCCCTAAAGCATATGGTGGAAATTTAAGAATCCAATGTATTTCTGGATTATCACTTTCACAGTACGGTGTACAGATGCACATAGATGCTTGTAATTTAAAAAAAGCCCACACATCAGTAATTACTAGCACCATGACATAGAATCATAGAGTCGTAGAATCATAGAGTCATAGATGGCTTGGGTTGGAAGGGACCTTGTCGATCACTCAGTTATAACCCTCCTAACATGGGCTCAGGATGCCCAGGGCCCCATCCAACCTGGCCTTGAGCACCTTCAGCGATGGGGCAACCATAGCTTCCATGGGCTGCCTGTGCCAGCACCTCACCACTCTCTAAGTGAAAAATTTCCTCTTAAAATCTGACCTAAATCTCCCCTTTTAGTTTAAAGCCATTCCCCCTTATGCTGTCACTATCAGATCATGTAAGAAGTCAGTCTCCATCCTCTTTACAAACAGCTCTTCAATTCTGGAATACTGCAATGAGATCTTAACAGAGCCTTCTCCTCAGACTGAAGAAGTCCAGCTCCCTCAGCCTTACTTTGTGCCCCCTGTACACATGCACACACACATGCATTCTGTATGATGTCAGAAAACAGCCACTTTTCACCCAAAGCTATGAAGCCTCTCAGAACGACTGTTGGAAATGCCATCCTCCAGACCAGCACTGCAGTACCCTGGATCAGGTGGCCAGTCAGTGCTCTGGGCCTTCACTGCACTCATTGCTCTGACTCAACATTTTAAATCTGGAAGTTTTGACAAACTTTAGAAAAAGTTACATGTTGTGCTCACTAGTGAGACTGAGAACCTAAGTTCTAGTTATGCTAAGTAACCTGTTAAGCCTGAGTATTTTAATTAGGAAGAACTCAGTGTCCTTTATGTCATATATATGTATTTTTGGGAGGTGGGGGAGACATACTGTAATTTAAATGGTGGAATAAACAGTAACACCCAGAAAGCTGTGTTCCCCCTGTCAAACTGTCCTCACGAGACCAGTGGGCTCTCACCTTTTGATACCACACTGTTTGGTAGTTTGGCATTTTTATGCGCTAAGCATTACTCCTCCTGTCTATTGCTATGGTTTTGCCTAATTCCGTATGATGCAGAAACTAATTTAAAGCCTGTGAACCATTATCCCAACTGCAGTAGAATTACTATTTAGCAACAGACTTTAGACTACTTCTTTTCCAAGGCATTACCAGCATTTTTGTAATGGCATCATGCAGATGCCATTGCAAGGTAGCACCAGCTTTTTTTGTAATGGCATTTTTTCATAGTTCACAGCGTCATAGGTGGCAAGGTACAGACATGCATAAGAGGTTGTGCACTTACTGGCTTTCAGTACATAAGGTGTAGCCTTACATCTCCATTCTCTGTCTCAGCATGATTTGTGATGCTTTAGCACAGAGTTTTCAAGCTTGGACAGCTATTTCTGTGTAGTTTTTAGGTATGCAACTATGAAAGATTTGTTTGAAACCATCTCAGCTTTAACTGTATTAAAATGGATTTCAGTATTGCAAGGGAGCACTACTCTTCCTGTGCTTAAAATTACATACATGCTTAAGAACCTTACTTAATTGGATCTTGTGAACCAGTCACCAAAAATGACAATAAATGGGAATGAACTAATTATGTCAGAGCTCCAACACAAAATGTAGCATTAAAAGGTATGACTGAACTCAATGTACAAGAATGCAAATACAATTGATGTTCTTGATGATATAGTCTTCGTGGAGATTTTTGTCATGGGCTTAAAGTGTTGTAGCACCTCGGAAGAATTTTAGGAATGTCCCTAAGAGAGGAATGATTTTCTAATTTACATAGAAAGGGATAAAGGTAAGGAGAGAGGAAGATCCTGCTGCTGTGCACGGCATTTGATTCTTGACTTTGCTCTCCAGAAGTCAATAGGAAGAAACCTGAGACATGAAACCTGCACTGCTGAATGAGGAGTGCATCAGACATGCAGATTGTTGCAGATACCTTTACTCCGAATAGGAATCTAAAACTCCAGATTGTGATGAATGCCAAATAAAGTTTTTCTTCTTGACTATGCTTGCATTAATTTTCCCCATCATCTTTCCAGTTCTAGATCTGAGGCCAAGGGAAGCTGACACATTCAGCTCACGCTCTGTCATTGGAGGTAAAGCATGCAAGAGCCAGTCTAATGCTCCCCCTACGAGGCTCACCCTTGACACAAGACTGAATGCTCTCAGCCATGCTGGAAGGGTCATCGGGGGCCTGGGAGTGCCAAGCACTGTATTGAGAAAGCTGTTCCTGGCAGCCACAGAGAACACCCCTTCTTCCAGGAACAGGTAACAAAGAGAGACCCCTCACATCAGACCCCCAGGGGACCTTTCAAACCACTCCTTGGCTTCATGTGAGAGCACAGCATCTCTCAGCACAGGAGTGAAGGCTGGAATTAAATTAAGCAACAGACAATGTTGGACCATACTTATTTGTGAGATTGTGTTTGGAAAAATAACGTATTTACAAATCCTTTCTATAAAGTTGTTACTGATGTAAAATATTCAGTGGAAGGTGTTCTTATTAGAACAAGAAAAGAGGCAGTTCCAAGTCCAAGCACTGCTGCAGAACTTGCTCTGTACTGCACTCTCTCACTTTTCATTCCCAATGTAAAATACAAATCTGCTCTACCTATTCTGTAAGGTATCTGTAGTTTGCTCACTCCAGCAGCTGTTAAAAGCATGCTGTTGTTTTTATTGTTTCAGTCCACAGAGATTTTCCCTGCCCTCTCATGCTTCAGGAAAGTCACTGTGGGAAATACTTAGAAGTCTGGTCATAAGCAGACCCAGGCTTGGAAGTAGGTCAGTAATGCCAGACAGGCTACAAAGGCACAGTATTTTCATGAAAAGTCTTCACAAATGAACAGAATGCAGACCACAGAAGTACGTATTACAACTACTAACATGTTAGTTATCTGACTCTAGTGCCTTGACACACAGTTTACTTTCTCTAGACACATCAAAGTAGATTGGATTTGTCATCTGGCTATTATATTTCTTTCTTCTGCCTTGTACAATCCCCTCTCAGTTATGAGCCATTCAGTAGTTTTGAGTATTTTCCTAGGATATAAAATGCACCGTGTTATTTCTTTGCCTAGCAAGCAAAGGACAGTGTGTTTGTGAAGTGCTGTGTTCTCCCTCTTCCACGTGGAGAAAAATAAAAAGCACAAGCCTAATCTACAAGGCTGCTTGTGTAATAAGATACAACAGGTAAGAACAATAGCAGCTGAAAGATAAAAGCAAGAGACCAGATAGCGCTGAATGTGTAATTTGTTTTAAAACTTTGGAAGTCCTAATTTGTACTCAAATTTCACTATGAAGTGCAAGCAGCTCTTGGAATAAATTACAAACCTGAAAACCTGTGAAGAAGTGTTTATTAAAACACAAAACCTGATATTCTCAGATTTCAACGGTAAACAAGGCATGAAAGGAGTTGCTACTCTTTTCCTGCACTCACCAACTCTGCTGGAGTTCAAGAAGCATTTGGACAACTCTCTCAGATACGTGGTTTGATTTTTCAGTGGTCCTGTGTGCAGCTAGGAGTTGGACTCCACAATGCCTGTGGTTCTTTCCAACTCAGATTCCATGACTCTATGAATCTATTAAAATAGGCAATGATTACATTGCCACTGTTTTATACCTATTGTTGGGTGTTTAGGTTGAAATGAAAACAACAGATGTAAAAGACAACAGTACACTGGAAAAGCCCAATATAAGAGTGTGTAGCTCCTGTTGTTCCAAGGTGCTTTAAAATGTTTATACACCACTCTAATGGGAGAAAAAAATTGTGCAGGGGAAGAGAACATTTCATTGCAAAGATCTCAAGGGTGTTGGGCTGAGCGTTCAGTTCCTTGTTAAGGCAGTTAAAACAGAAATGGGAACGTTGCATTTTCTAAATAAAATGGCATGACATGTTCTCACTGAAGAGCTTATCTGGTGTTTTGTGTTTGTGCTCATGCAGTCTTCTTTTTCCAGTCCTACACAGTCTGAGCAATGCATTTGAAACAGAAAGGGGCACATGGAAAACTGCACATCATGCAGCCTGCTATTATTCTAAATCATGGGGAAAAAGTGGAAATCAAACTTGCAGAGTACATTGCAGTATTCCAAGTAACATCTCTCATATATACTAGGAACTATCAAAACAAAATTTATTTAGAGGAGTCTGAAAGTAACTATGTAGAGAGAAACCTGTGCTCCTCTATAGACAAGTTTCAAGTGCAGAACATGGAAGCAAAACAATTGTAATTCCGACTTGAAATGGGTTATAGAAATAGTGAAAACCTCAGCTTAAAATAATAGTGCCACAGATGTAGGTCTATCAAAAGGTCCTAATTAAGCAAAAGAGACTGCCCAGGAAATGGCTCTGGTAACCTGAGTACACTGACAATGTAATTCATAAAATATTAAACTGGTATTTTAATCCTACAGCAACCCGGGTTAAGCCATGAACTTGTGAACTAAACATGCGCTACTGAAACATCAGAATCTAACTTTTACTCGCAAAATATACACCCACAGCAAGGTTATCATACACAGGGCAAGCACACCCCTACTGAAAGCAGGCAACCGTGCATGCAAAATCACCTGTGCAGTGCAAAGGGGCTACTTAGATCCCTTCTGTGTTTAATAATAGGGCTTAAAGGAGAGACAGCTCGGACACTCTGTACTGCTAATAATTGAAAAAGGTGCAGTGGAGCCTGCATAGCTGAGTGTAGCAAGGGTTAGAGTGAGGCTTGTGCTGCGCCTGTGAGCAACTGCAGCAAAAAAAAAAGGGAACACTGAGCTGTGAAAAATGTTTCATACTCTTCTTTAAGGCCTTTTCTTTCACTCCTAATTAGAGATGTACAAATAATTGATTTTCCAGTTTGGTGGCTGAACCTAAAAACTACTTTCTAATTTGTTTCAGATTGTTCCCCAGTCTAAACTGAATTGCTGGCACTGTGAAAAGCCCCTATTTTCAACACCCACCCCCCCAATTTCACACTATTAGGTTTAATTCCACCCTGATGTCAATGCAATAACATAGCTTTCACAACTACAGGGTCCTGAAACAGCACCGTTTTGTGCTTGTGCTTAAGGAGCCTAAGAAGGGCAGAATTAGTATCACTTTATTGAAAACCGGGTCAGTTAAAAAATATGTATCAATGTCATTTCAACAGCTGATTTTTGTATTTGTTTGTTGTCCTCCTCTCTACCCCAACAGTGTCTGCAATAAGTATAGCAACACTTCCTTCAGGTTTTCCAAAATCTTCTCTGTCCTGTTGGGGGTCCCCACAACAGACACTGAAGAAGAAGGGAAAAAGGAAAGATTGGTCTGCAAGCAGCCGATCCACACTGCTGATTTCTGAACTGAGGAGCCCTGAGGGTGTTTCTGGTCCCCATGGTCCTTTGCCACAGGCCAGATTTATCCTGCGGGGATCTCTGGCAGTACACAGCTCTTTTCACATTGATTAGTGTGGTTACAAAATCCAGGTATATAGTCAGGGAATAAGGAAAATCGACTTCGCCACTTCAACATGATCAACAAATTGAAGAACAAAGGGAGAGAGAGATTTCTCTAGCTGTCTTGGCTGCCAACAGCATCAGTAGTTCCCAGGGCTTTTTAAGAGGGCTAGTGATTGTCGTAATGTTTCAACAGGTTGCCCAAACATCTTTATAGTCTTTGTTTCTTTACACTTTTCTCTCCCTTATTTCAGCTGTGCATGAATTGCAGCTAATGACAAGAGTAAAAACATTTCCTCCTATTTAGGGTGTGCTAAAGGAAGCTCAATTCAGGATGTTAAAATCTCAGCCAGATCCAGAGGTTTTTGTTAAATCTTGCTTTTGGAGAGCCCTGACCCCTGCTGCTGCCTCTTTCCTGAGCGCTGTGCCGCT
>PPHD01015273.1:0-16203 GCA_002909625.1 Bambusicola thoracicus | reverse complement strand
TGGTCAGTCTTGTGGTACACCTGCATTAGTAAACCCATCACCTGAAGATGTGTCAATGGCAACAGCTCTTCTAAGGACACAGTTAGGATAGCACAAAGAAAATCAGTTATCCTCCTGCAGAGACCTCTTCTGATGGCCTATGTACCTGCATTTGCTGAATACATTTTTTGTCAACACAAGAAACCAACAAAACCAGAAAACAAAGCCACGCAGGAAACGTCTCAGTACTAGCTATAATTATACGCCTATTAACTAGAGTGCTTTCAAACGGCTGCTTCTGTCACACAAACTTGATGAAGATAGCAAAAGCTGTATTTTTCATCACAGTACTTTATGGGACAGCTTGGTTCTGGTTGCACAGTACGACCCCTTCCCTCCAGATTTCTCCGATCGACTCAGTCACTGATTTGTTCTCAAACTATGTTTCAGTAGTGCTCAGCTAGGAAGGGAGCACTCTGCAGCCCCCTCAGATGCCCCAGGACACGTTATGTTACTCAGCTAAGGCTCCAACCGTCTTCTTTGTCTCTCCCTCACACACACACGAGCACACGTGACCCTGATGCCACTTCCCCATTTAGAACGGTAAATTATTGACAGAAGAGTCCAAAGTCTTGAAGCCGGGACAAATAATTTTAAAAACATTAACCTATCTCAAAGTGCCAAGCAGCACTAGATGCAGATTAAAGCACCGCACTGAACTCCTGCTAACCAGCCTGCAATCAATCATTTCCACGTTCGAGTACTTGCATTTAGGCTTCTTCTTCTCTCCCCCACTACACCAGGCTCAGCTCCTTCCTCTCTCCTTTGTTCTTCACATCTGCGTTCTCTGCATCATTCTCAACTTCTCTGCTCTGCTATTCTTGTCACCTTTGATCTTTAAAAAAAAAGAAAAAGAGAAAAAAAAAAGAAAGAGAAAAACAAAAAGGCTAGGCTACACATCTGAAATAACGCAGCGGTGACACAAATGTAAATGCGTTTGTTCTTTCTTCCTATGGGATTACTGGCATCAGACAGACTAACAATCAGGCAGCACCGAGCCCACACCCAGCACAAAAGGAAGAAAAATGTTCAAAGTTTCCTCTCATTGCTCTGAGGACATGTATTTCCTGAAACTAACAAGGAATTAAAACCTGAGCGCAACAATAAGGCTCTCTGATACGTTTCCAGTGACCAAAAAGGTCTAAAATAGTTTAGAAAATGCTTGCAATTGCTCAGCTCGCTTTCAGGTTCACTTCAGATATGAGAAAGCAGACGACCCTGGAGCCCAGCGATGGCAGGACGCTCCTGCAAAGCCCCAGTCTGTGAAGGAGTAAAGCTCTTTTCTGAGTGATGGCAATGCAGGAACACAGAATCACTAAGGTTGCAAAATACCACTAAGATCATCTAATCCAACTGTCATTGCAGCTAAAATGCACTATTCCCTCCTCAAATACGCAACAAGTACAAGCACTTTCTTACAAAGCAGATGCAGCCAGGCCCCAAGAGCCCTTCCAGCACCAACTGCCCTGTATGGAACACTCAGTGCCACTTCTCACCTATCAGAACTAGGGTCAGAGTTGAAAAATGCAAATGACTGCGCTAAAAATGCAACTGCATTTCCATTTAGCTGTCAAGGAAGAAGCATGCAGATGCAACCAGCACCTTACAAGCTTTTCTTCATCAGACTTCTCCAAATATATGTGCGCTCTGAGGCAAGTCAAGGAAACACTACGTATTAGCTTCAGATTTCAATCTATGTGGCTAACAAGCCTCTGAGACAAATGTCAAGCCTATCTGAACGAAGTAGTTACACAAAAAGCAAGGAAGCAACCTCTAAGGTAGCATCAGCAAATTCCACTCGGGGGAGAAAAAAAATAAAAGCTGCCAAAGTGATGCTTTTCAGGAGAGGAGAAACTGCTGACACCACTGCTACAAGGAAGGAGGCCTTGCCCAGAATGGCAAGGTAGAGACAGCTATCTTGCCCCTCTCACGTCCCCCAGGGGCTCTGCCGGCTGTTCCCTGCAGATGCTCATCTCCTTCCCAGTGCCTGGAGTCCTCTGGGAGTCCGCAGCCAGCAGCATACGCCTTCACATCCATCACCTGCACCACTTGCAATTCCTCAGCGCTAAGCAGAAAAGCGGTTTGGTTTGTGAGAAAGGAGGAGTGGCTTCCAAGATCTGTTTATCTGAAAGTAAAACCAAACCCAGCTAAAAATAACCCGTGGTGATGTCCAGCGGGAGGGAGCTGCGGGCATCTTCTGGGGAGCTGTATTTCACAGAAGGGCAAATGCAGCATGTGCGCCTTCATCAAAACATACCCTGCGCTCCTCAATGACCATGAGCTGAAGAAAATAAAGCCTGACGTTTTCACAAAGCACTCCCGGACCCTTCTGCCTTGGGACAGCATGGACCATAACGACGCTAAAACGCAGTGCTTTTTTGGCAGCCGTACGTCAACAACATATCTGCAATGAAAATAACAAGTCGGCTCTATCTAGCAATTGTCTGCGTGACATGAAGGTGCCACATCTTCCCTCCAGGGCTGTCAAACACGTGTTTTGCTTGTACAGTAAGAAACACCACGATTCTGCAGTGCCTCAAAAAGTAACCTCTGTATTTCACTACTGCCTTCCAGGACGTGTGGCCCAGTTAAGAGGTGGGCTTAATTGGTGCACCTGGGAGTCTCGTGATGATGGCTCCTTTCGGTGCTATTTTTGTTGTTGCCTTCGCTGTCAGCTTGAAATCCATCTCTCCACGAGTGGTGGCACAACCGCCTCCTGCCGTTAATCGCTGCTCAAGTTTTTAAAGATCTCTACGATTCCCCTGAACAGGCAGCAAAAGCACATCGAGTTTCACTAGCCATCACTAAACATCAAGTCAGCTTCACCCTAGATTAGAATATGTTCGTTATGAAGCAAACACAAAGCCAGAAACGAGGGTGAGCCACACAAAACACAGGGCACACCAAGCCCCCTCACTCCTGCTTCTCTCTGGTGTTTACCCATCAGAAAGGAAAAAGTGAAACAGTGAATCCTTTTAAGGAGAATGAAACATTAACATTTAGAGTCTGAAGCAGGCCTGCAACATCAGGAGTGCCTCTGCACCTACCACCCACTGCTGATCAACCTTCACGGTGCACCTCCCCTTCAGACTTACACCCCTGGAGTCACCGCTACATGTAGGTGCATGTATTTTGTGCTCTGAGACTGCCTTCAGCTCCATCTGAATCTCATCACGAGCCGAGGCTTTTCTCACCCAGATGGCTTTGTGAACACGATGAGGGAAGTCCCAGGGTTGCAAGCAACGCCTCTTTCTGTAAGGTTTGTTCACTCGGCTGAAGCTCAACCAATGCTCCCATCCTGACCAAAACCATACAGCAGAGAGGGAAGTGCACTCCAGCGTGAGAACAGCTGAAGAGGACAGGTGGCATCCCCAGAATCCAAAACTGCTAATGAAGACACTGCTTTTATACCACAGCTTCAAACATGGTTTGTAGTGACCTCCCGCACCTCTCTAGGGAGGGCTTGGGATAATGCTCAGCATTTCCAGAGAACCATGCTGAAGTCAAGCTTTCTGGCATGACACTAACTGCTGTCTGTTTTTTCTTCTGGTTTATGATTGTCCTGTGGTGGGGGGAGGGGAGGAATAAAAGCCAAGAAACACAATCAGCTACTAATGCAGATGGGACCCAAGAAAGCATTTTTCTATCCTACAAGAAAAGGAGAACTCATTCAGACATGAAAGTAGGCCGACGTACCAGGAATTCACTTTGTCAACACTTGCCATTCTTAACAAGAAAGCACACCAACAAGAACCACAATTTGTAACTACACATCTTAGAAACATATTAAGCTCGATGGCTCTGTTAATATAACTTCCCTTTTCTTGCTGCATTTTCATCAACGACATCTTTCTTAAAGAGGGCCACAGTCAGAGGCTGTTGACTTCTCAGCTGTGGGAACTGGAACATATTGACTGACATTATTTCAGAACAGCCATTACTTTCACTCAGCGACTTAAGTCTGTGGGGAGTAATAACAGTACAGTAGCACTTTACAGCAGTACTATAGCACTAATATTGCAGTAGTACAATAATAGGAGTTTGGCCGCTTTTGAAGGTTCGTGCTGGTTCTGCAGTCAGCTCTGACTTTGTTTTTGCAATGAGATACCACGAAAACATGGTGGAATCTCCTCTCTGACAAGCTGTAAACTGTCCTAATCCCACAGACGCGACTCAGAGACAAAGTGTTATGGAAGAAAGATAGCACGAGTTGCTGCAGTGTGGATGGCACAACCCAGCTATGAGCGCAGAAACCTGGAGGAGGTCAGCCAGCAACACAGCTTCTACTACAACACATCGCATTGGAAAATGAGATTTCTACATGGGAACTGTAACTGGGGTCAAGCATACAAGCCAACCTCTCAAGAAAGACAGCGGAAGGAAAAGAGGTGCAACAGAGTAGGAGACTGAAGCACAGGTGTAAGTGCTCTTATGAGCAGTGATACAAAGAGCATTGAGGAGGTAGCTGTCACTGCAGCATCCTCAAAACATAATGTTCTACTGAACTGCAGCTCCATGCTTCTTGGTGAGACGTGTTTTCCTAACATTCTTTATGTGAGACTCTTTAGAAGGAAACTTATAGCAATTGTTCGTTTTTAAAGAGATATTTGTAACGTGTTGGTTATTCTCAAGAGATATTTCCCTTTAAAGAAATATTAGAAAAGCTGTAAATGACAGTTGGGTTACATTCTACCTGTCCTCACAGCTTTAAATATTTTCACTCGTTAATGTTCTGTAAACAGCTTGTAGGCCTCCCTGCTGTATGCCAAGACATACTGGTAATTTCCTTGATACCAGATAACAAGGAAATGACACTACTGACATATAGAAAGCACAACCTTTGAGAATGAAGAGCTCCTCAGTAGAGTTATGGTAGCTGTAGAAAGAAAGCGAAAGCAACAGTAGAGCATGTAGTAAGTCTGAACAGTACAAGATGTTCTTTCTATTCCCTTCCGTTTTGCTCTGTCTGTCAGCATCTGGATAAGTGAGAAGACACAGAGGTTATCCCCAAACCACAGACCGCTCTATGCCTACAACAAGGATAGTTTTTGAACTTATCTTTATGGAAGCAAAATAAACACGTGAACGAATAAATAAATAAATAAAATCGGAGAAAGCAACTCTTCTTTCCCTATCACAAAGTAAAGGCCTGGATATGGAAGCACGGCTGTGAGAAGGCAAGGTGAGGTAAGGCATTTGGGGGTGTATTTGCAACACAGGTCACAGCCTTTCCCCAGAGGTATGAAAAAACATCTGTTCCCCAGAGGACTTGTGCAGAATATTGCACGGGATCTGGTTCTCTTTCCTTTGGGAACAGAGAACTGACAATATCTAAAATAATAATAATAGTAATCCGGTATCTGTGCTTTGCTGATCATCTTTTGAAGCATTCCCTTTGCTTCCTAACGCTGGTGCACATCAGAAAAGCATCAGTCACTCTGTGTGACCAAACATATGCTGAAATGAGACCATATACTAATTTTAGGATTCAGGGAACTGGGTTCTGTATTTGTCCACGTGCCAAGACTGTTCAGGGATACAAAGAAACATGATCTTACTCTGAAGACCAGCACTTAGAAGCAAAATTCTGTCCCTTGGTCACAACTTGGACTCTGCCTTCACACAGCATTCTGTGCGTATGGACTCTGAGCAAACCTAGCTTGGGAGTCACCCTACTCAGAGGTATTTCCCTGGGTAAGAAAACCTGTTAATGTGACCTGGTCAGAAATACTTCAGAAACATAAACAAGATTTAAGCTGAAACACACGTAACTGAATTCAGACATCTGAACTGCATCGAACTGCATCCTACAAGAGACCTCTGCCTGGGTGTATTTCACATCTTCCAAAAGCGCAAAGAAGATCTTACCACTGATGCTGCCAATGCAGAATTAATATGCCTGCTTTCTGACAGCCCCAAATTATGCAAATGCACGTTATCTTTATTGGAACCTACAGCAAAACACTTAATTAAAGTAACATTAGTAAATGAGGAAAAGTGTGCATATCCGTTCTCACAGGAGCATGGGTTAAGAGTTCCAAATAAAACCCTGAAGCTCTTGGAGTTGTAAAATAGAGATACAAAGCAAGAAAGAACAGGAAACCCTAGAAAAGACTTTTAAGACTCATGGATGAATTCATGATAGACAGCAAAACAGGTACCCTCTCTGGTCTTTTCTTGTCATGCATTAATGGTGCCACTCTTCTGCTCCCTACAAACACTGACACTATGAAACAGAGACAGTTCAAACATCCCTTGTGCTCACTTCCATTTAAAGCCTACCCACTGCTCCACACCCCCTTGGCCATACTGATCCACACCGCTGCAAAACCAGTACTTTTCCTGCTCTTTAGCAATGGCAGCAGCAGCAGACAAGGTCTGTGTGAGTGTGCTATGTCCTTCCAGAGCATCACCAAGAAAAACAACTCAGAAGAGCCAAGGAAGGTTGTATCTCCCTTGCTGAGGTGCCTGCAGGAAGGAGGAGACTCCATCGAGGCTGGAAAGCCAACAATTAAAGAGCAGGCAGGCTGGTAAGGCACAGGTCCTGACAGCACTGGTACACATGGCCTGGCCTGGCCATTAGTAAGGGCAACCAAGGGCAACCACAGAGAAATATTCACCTGCTTACTGCAGCTCTCAAACCACAGGCCACACCAGGATCATGGCTGGAAATCTGTGGGATGGTGCCAGCAAGAGCTGCACAGCTTCCACAGGTCCTGCTCAGCATGGGCTGGTGGTGCTCACCTCAGGCTGTAGGGAGATGTGATTGGATGGAGAAGAGGGGGTTATTCAGCATTCCCCTCTTGTGCTGCTGCTGCAGGAAAGGAAGATGCAGAAAGGTGGAAAGAAAAAAAACTCTTGTATCCTCAAGGGCTGCAAGGTGGAAAAACTGCCCAACCAACCCAACATTCCTTACAAAAGAAAAAAAATGGAACGAAAGAAATACCTCAAACATGTACTGAAATCAGCATTATACACTGCACGACAAACAAGCCCAGGAAAACATACAATGGGAACTCATACTGTATAGAGTGTATTTCATCAGCCCTATAGCATTTCTGTTCCACCCAAAGGGTGTTAACATGTCCTGGCTGGGATTCAGACATTACACATCAAAACAGACTCTTTCCTTTTGGTTTCCATGCAAAGCTTATTTTCCCTCAACAGCACAGACATGAGTTGTTGTTTTGTAGTGATCTCAGGCATTGTTAAAGGTAGCCCTTGGATTTGCAGACTTGAACTGCACCGAAGAAAAACAGAGGTATTTTAATACAACAGAACCAGGAGCCTGACTTGTGCTTCTGTATTGAGCTGCTATGAAACAATGCTTCAGCTTCTCAATACCTACAACAAGGTTTCCATTTTACTGGCTCTTATGCTGAATACAAGTATAACATAAGATCTGAATATCTGCTGCTGAGCCCATTCGCTTCTTTGGCAACACAGTGACTTACATCAGCTGGGAACGTGGCCCAGCCTTCTAACAAATAGATCGTTAAAGATCATCCCTGCAGTATCTGTGCCACCAAGATCATCTGTACACCCACAAATGTCCCCAAGTACGGTCCCCAAGTCACTGCTTCACTTTAAAGGAATACTTCGTTTCCTTCTTTTCTCTCTGTGTTTCCCAGGTCTCACCTTGACTGGGGATGGAGATGCCAACTTCAGATGGGGTCAGGATGACAGCATATCCACACAAGCGGTAGCCAACGGCGTGCGATTACATACAATTCTGTCCCCGCCACCTTCTCTAGAAGTCTGAAATACAGCCACAAATTTCACCTGATTTATTTACTCCTTAAGCTTTGTTTCATGCCTGGTGATTGCTCAAGATTTGTTTTCAGCACCTGGGATATGTCAAGATTTTTCCCCCAAAAGCTGCCAGAAGACGAAGCGGTCATTTTTTCAGTAGTAGATCAGTTCTTCACTCAGACAAGTTTAGGAAGGGCTTGTTTACAACAGGAAAAATCACAGGCGTGGTTGTCAGGCAACAATTAATTCCTTGCATCGGGGACCAGTTATCCCCCAATAAATCAATTCTAATCTGGAATTAACTGCTCACACACGAATTCACTCCCGGACACCCACATGCAAGAGCTGATGTGGCTCCACTGAGGCCAAACCCTGCACATTCTTAAATCTGTCAGGAAAACTCAGCATTTGACAGGTGATTCATAAGGAATTTTCCAGGCCGATGAAAACTAGAAGGCTGTTAAGGCTCAAAGAATTATCAAGAATCGCTTCTTTTATCATACTAATGCAGCTCAGCAGCATGTTTTCAAGTCCCTCCCCAGCTCTGCTAGGCTCAGTGCTCTGTGAGGAGGCTTACAGGAGACATCCCTAAAACATCTGCCGAGCACACATTTCCTCCACGCTACCGGTCTTGATGAAAGCAACACAAAATCATACATGCAAGTACCTAAAAGATGGGGATTATGCACTGTAAACACCTTTTTCAAAGCCTGCGGTATTCATCCCCTGTCCTGTCGCTCCTCTGACTAAATGCACGGTCAGGGCTGTATAGGACACCACAAGTAAGAAAAGCAGCCGCTGTAAACCAGAAGTCCTTAACCTCAGTGTTCCCACACTGGTAGCTTGTGAGGATCGGGCAGGCCTGCAGAAAAGACGGTTATGTTTTAACGGCACTCAGAGAGGCAGAAAAATTATTTCAGACAGCTAAGCCAAGAAATGCGTTCAAGGAAGAGCTTTCACGTTTACTGGCCATGACCTGAACCTGATGTAATCCACCTTGCTCAGATTTGACTCGTTTCCCACAGCCAGCCTTGTTTGTGTAACATACTGTTCTGCAACATGCAGCAAAAACTATTTGCACACTACTCTAAAGTACGATTTAATATTTGCTTAAAGCTTTCACTTTATTGTCTGGGCAAAGGCAGCCTCTACCACCAAAGTTAATAGCTAACTCACACCTTCTTTTGCTACCCTGCCTTCCAATGGCCAGCACAGCATCCAGAACCTAGAGCAAAAGTCAGAAGCCACCCCTGCCTAACTTCTCACTGAGCACCAAAACCAGCCCTCTCGTGGAAGCAGTTTATCCCTCACTTCCAAGGGAAGGGATGACTCCCAAACGCCTGGCTAAGACGGTTCGATTATTAAAGAGAAATATATGCTATTTTGGATTAGTAAAACACACTTCTGCCACTTACTTAGCACGCTTGCTTTAAGGACAGACCACAGAAGGCACAGACTTAGGGGCTGGGATACTCTGAATCATCCGCACGGCAAGCTGGAAACATGTCTGTCACATGCACTTATTTATGCTTACAAAAATAGCACCGTGAAAGAAGCAGATGTGTGAGCACAAAAAAAGAACTTAAATCGAGTTAGTTATTCTAGAGATACTGGCAGACACTGGTGAATTTAACAGGGAAACGTCCCTCTCTTGTATGTAAATGTTAAAGGTCTCCATTTCAAGAGCATGAAATAATAAATGCTTCGTAAAACCACGTGTTGAAACAGTATGTTGTAATCCTACTTCGTACAGAAATGGTACTCTTTCCACCACCACAGGACGTACAGGAACTTCTCTACTCATTCATGTTGAGATATGAATGGTTAAAGGGATTGCTTACAAAATATGTTCTTCCTCTAACATTGGTGTCAATCACAGACTAACAGCAGTGAGACAGCCCCAATTCCTGCTCCGCGGCAGCTATTTCTATCTCGGAGGTTTCCTAAAATACTGCAGAGATAGAGAGAGACCACTGAACTCATCTTCATTGCTATTCTGAGCCAGATAAACAACATTAAGCCAAACAAAGCCAGCCTTCAGCAGCTTCCCTCGTGAATCCCGAATCTCCAGAACAGGTTTGGCACCCAAAGAACTAAGCCCTGATACACCTCAACGCCACGCTCACCAAGGGCGTGAGAATTCAATCCCTGCAGTTGAAGTCCTTCATTTTGCACTCATACAGCTCCTCAACACCCAATCAACACTCTGTTCAATACGGGCCATGAATACGTGTCTCTACATATAAGAAGGATACACACTCGAGTTTCCCAGGCACCCCAATGCCAGCATTGCTGCAGTGTTTCTCAACATGACTTCCCCACAAGAACGGGGCCACACTGAGCACCCTGGGGTTATCATGGGAAGAACTAAATGGGAAAAGCATTAACTGGAAAACCAGTGGGAAAAGCTCTTACTCTTTATCCTCCACTCGGTTAAAGAAGTGCTGTCCTGTAGAAGTCAAATTTACCAACAGATGAAATAAACAGCAACATGGAATTACACGTTATGAAGTCCAGCTCTCATGCTTCCTCGCCCTGTGTTTATTCTTTCATTTTTGCCAGCTTGGAAATGAAAACCAATGGAGTTCAGTTTCACTTTTGTTTATATTTGGTTTCAATTTTATGCTCAAGTTTTGCTTTCACGTTTTTAACGTCACAGCGTGGGGATTTCAAATCCTGCAGGAAAGATTGCAGCAGCCTTAAAGTATTGGCCTCCTATCCTCCCCTTTTCTCAACTGTGGGATTATTTTTACTTCAGCTAAATTTTGTAAGGCGCTGTTACAAATCCGGAATGCTTTTGGCAAGAGAATTGACTTACTTTGCTTTTAAAGGATTGATGCGCCACGCCGAATTTAATTCCATAGTTCTGTACTTTCCACTTGTTTCATCTCTCAATTAAATTAAAGCACATCTGTACAGCTCAACGAAACATCCTAAGATTAAGAGCAGCCAGTGCACCAAGGGGACAGGAAGCCTGTATCACGCACCAAATGCATGTTCTATATACACATCTAATGCACATACAGACCTCAACTTGTTCCTACTTCCCCTTATGGATGAATTAAGGCATTATCTTGCTTAGGTGATGCTGTAAGAGCTTCACCTGTAATGCCATCAAGCCATGTCCAACATCAGTAGAAACCCCGCAGCACAGATTTTGCCTTCTGTGCACTCAGGGAGCCCCTCAACTCACAGATATCCCTCCATATACGCCAGAAAGCAGAACTTTCTTACAACAAGCTGTAAGCAAACCCTCCTTCTTTTGCGCTGTGCCCATGCTAAGCATGTCGGTCTTTAAAAACTACTGACAATGATTCTATAGAAATGGTTAGACAGCATCCACTGCAAGAGATGTACAAGTGATTTTGCCACAGCTTAGCTCCATTCCTAACGCCTTGATATGTTGCAAACATATCCACCAGTAACTGCAAGAGTGAGTAAAGTGTTTCACAGCCCGTCAGTAAGACATGTGTGCAGCACAATGCATTCATCATGCCATATACAAAATGGGTCATCGCATTCGTTAGCTATAAATATGTAGGCATTGAACTCCTAACTATTAACATGCTTAACTTATGACAGTTACAATCAATACTAGTTTTTCCTACTGGCTACTTTAATCTTAACACAAGAGCTCACTCACTGTCAGTGCAAGGAAGAACCTTCATAACCTTCACAAGTAATGATTCAATGTATCTGAAAAAGAGAACAAGTTCTTTAACTACACTGAATACCTTTTTTCCCCCATAAGGTTATTCTTCCGTGAGGAATATGCGGTGTAATAAATCTGTTTTTCCCATTCTTTTTGGTTTGCTGATTTTTTTGTTTTCCTTTCGCATAGTGATTTCAAAAAGCAAAACATCTGACACTAACCACAGTATATGGCAGCACAAGCGATAATAAAACTTCTGTAAACACTGCCTTATGGCTTATATCCTCAATATAACAATTACTGAAGGCCTTTGAAGAACTGAGTTCTAAAAGGTCAATCTTTAACAAGTCACAGAGATAAGTAAGAGTCCCACAAAACGAGTAACGTGTGATTAGTTCTCCTTCAACCCTGCACATAGCAGGGGGGCTGAAACTCGATGATCATTGTGCTCCTTTCCAACCCATGCCATTCTATGATTCTTCATCTACAAACAGATCCGGACTTTCAGCACTGGAAGTCCACAAATGGAGGTTCTAACCCTGCAAACCCCCACAGAATGCTGCTGGAACACCGCTCCCATGCAGCATTAGGTGCACGCACGATGCATTTAACCTGTGTCTGGTTAACAAGTCCAGGTGTAACCAGCATAAATTGCACAGGGGCATCTTGGAAACATATGTTCTTTTTTCCAAAGTATCCTAAAAAGCTGTGGCACAAGATTCATGTAACAAAGGTCAGTGCACAGTCTCGCTTCTCAAGGTAACCTACAAATGGAGCACTCCTTAGGCTTACGCTTATCCTCATGGAGAAAATCTCTACCTGCAGTTAGTTCTCAGAAACAATTCTCGATGGGTACCTGCTGTAGTTTGCGGATATTCGGTGCTCCAAGTTTGAGACTGACCTGCACTGACTGCTAAGCTGCACGGCAAGTTTCTCTCCCACAGGCTGCCTAATCGCTCGTGAACCTGCTTAAACCCCTGGCACCCACAGCACGCCGGGGCAGGGAGCACCGCATTTATGGGCTGCCCGACAAACACCTCCTCCTGTACTGAGTGCCTCTCAATTGTTTTCTGTGGGCTGCGCTTACCTGCTCCTCGCTGCCTGTTCGTTCTTCTCATTACGCTGATGATTTCAAGGAACACTCCCATATCCTCCTCAGCCATCTCCTGGCCAAGCTGAGGCGCCCCAGTCTTTCACAAAAGCTGTTCTATCCGCCTGATTGTCCTCAATGCCCTTCTCTGCAGCTCTGCTGGTTTCACTGCACCCTTTCTGAGATGGGGAAACAGAAACTGTTAATGCTGTTCAGGAGAGGGGAGCAGTAGGGGTTTACGGTGGCATGACGGTGCTTACTTTTCCATGTTTTATTCCTTCCTAATAATTCCTAACCCGCCTCTTGCTTCCTGAGCCACTGCTGGGCACAGAGCTCATTTTTTTCATAGGATTACCTTCGTCCTGTGATCTTTTCCCCAGTAAAAACAGTCAGTTCAAGCTTCCCTTTTGTATATAAAGTTAAGATTACATTCCCTTCCATGCGCATTACATTTCACTGGTCTGTACTGAATTTCATTTGCAGCCTTACAGCCGGGCTTTCAGCATAACAAGATCCTTCTGCGGGCTTTGCAGTTCGGCCTTTGGAGTTTTACTGCAGGGAACAGTGGGTGAGTCCAACAAGCAAACTCGTTCCACCACCACCGCCCAGCCCCTTCTGCACCCGCTGACCGGCGGGGACAATCAGCACCCTCCTTCCATCCAGCAGGCTGGCCACGGCCGTGCCCACAGCAACCTGATCCCGCACTGAGACCAGCCCCGCTCAGGGAAGGGCGGTATCAAGGAGACTGCAACAACAGCTCAACACCACCTTTACAAACCCCTCAACACTCGTGACGCACGAGGTCTCCTCAACAAAAGCCAGGCCTCTTCTTTCTCAAGATATCACATTTATACCTCCCGTTCACTAATCCCATTCACTAACTACTGGCAAACAAACAAACGCAGAACCAACTGCCCTACAGTTCCCCGTCTCCGCAGAAAACTTGAACAACTGACAAGAGATTTGTCACCTTCTATTCCTGGAACACCAAGGCCAGCTCTAAGCAACAAGTGACACACATCGGGGAAGGCAGTGGCAATTTCACGTTTTAAGCGTCACCTCCTCCACCTCATCCTTCATTTCCAGCAATTTGTTCTGATACCCCCTTAGACAGTCACGCCTACTTGAGAGCAAACCCCAAACACGTTTGCTCCTTGAAACAGTCAGAAGCCTCCAACAAAAGAACCTCCCGAAACTCTTCCTAGTGCACGTGACTCAAAGGCCTTCTTTCAGTCTTCTGTGGCGACTTTATCTTCCTCGAGCACTCCTTCAGCACATGGATCACTTATCAGCAGGCTTCCTGCTTTTGATGCACTTCAAAGAGGATTTATTGTTTGTTTTCATGCTTCTAGCAACTTGTTCCACGACTCCGTCTGGCCTACCTTATTATTAACACTGAATTTACATTCTTTTCCATCCTTCTCACCGAGCACAAAACTTTAACTCGCTGAAAGATGTCTTTTTACTTCTGCTGAACTGCTTCACTTTGCTTTCCGGCTTCTTCAGCTCTTTTGGTGCTCCTGGCAGATGCCACGCAACTGCTTTGAGCCTCTGTTACGCTGCCTTTGAAGAACTATGTGCCACCCACAAGTATTTTACACATTTGACTGCCTCTCGCCCTTATACTCATGAAGTTTTTTCTTCTTTCATGAAGATTGGTTATGGAGAATTAACATCACCACGGCAGTCCCCGGCATTACTGCTCCCAAAACAACAGTTCTCTGCCCTACCTTAACATATGACAGCCAGCCAACACCTTGAACCACGCAGCCTTAATCTACACACTTCCTATTTAGGCCTGGAGCACCGACTCACGAGATCCTGTGCTACTTCCCATCACAGGTGCTCTTTAACAACCAGTGCCCCACCTCAGGCACACAGAAGCTATCCCACCCTCCCTAGGCCAGCTGTAGTCTCTCTCACTACAGCCTCCACCGTTTCTGATACTCCAAGTACTGTAGCATGGAGATGTATTAACTGCAGCTTTAATGCTACAGGGATGGCCCTCTCCAGGGAGAGGTTATCTCATGGCAAACTTCACATTCCTCACCTATATGCTCTCATTCTTCACCTATAGGCTTTCCCCACAGTTTTGGCTTAAAACTTCTATTTTTATACACACATATTACACATACACAAATGTATACTTCAGCTTAAGCCACACACGCATTTATCCAGATAAATCAATTCTTTTAATGCAGGCTCCTTCTATTCCAAATACATTTCCAGTTCCTCTGGAACCTTAGCACCCTTCTTCTGCATCGTTCTCTCTAATGCATTAAGACTACTTCTGTGACACCACACGCAACTGCAGGCCTCTGTACAGTGGAGATTTGGGTCCTTAGCCCCTTATCTAACAGCATTATTTTACCTCTCAAACCTCCTAGCTACCCCTTTCTATGCAGCATGGCCTCTGACTAGCAGCCTTTCTCAAGAGGCTGGCTTGCCATGACAGAGATACCTGACAGAGATATCACCAAGATACACGTGTCAGTGTGGCTCTGAACACCTCTGTCTCCCAGCTGCGATGCCCAGCTCCCCCAGCAGCATCACGCATGGAATAGGGTCTCAGTGAGGCGACACCGTGCCAAAGGACTCACTGCGCACTCATGCTTAACCACACTGAGTTTTGTCAGCAAGAAGGAACCACGCCATGCTGGGGGCACATGGAGCAATCCCTCTGAGAGACTACCAGCATGAGACAGGGAAACCTCAGAAAGGGCCAGTGGCACGGAAAGGTCGTGATTCAGACAGAAACCATCTGCCTCACAGACCACTCATGCTAGTTTTATAACTGTGTCACCATTTCCGCACCGGGGTGAATTCAAACCGTGTTGCTACTTTCAGCTCTCTTCTTTTTTGGTACTACCAAAGGATACTACATGCAAATCTAATAAGATTTAGTAACTATAATTTTAATCGTGAAGTATTTCATCTCAAGAAATGGAGGTTCTGCTTTACAAATGCTCCTGCGTTCAGGAGATGGCTGTCCAGAAGACCTGAGCGCAGTATAAATGACAGTCATATATCATCGAGGAGCAGTGTTCTGGGCGCTGATAATGAAATCGGTACGATCCTATCGTGGGAGCTCAGTGTATAAACACCTCAGCCTGAAACTCACTGCCGCATTCGGTGCTTCCTCAGTGGGGGTTACGACCCGAACGCCGCCGGGATCCGGGCTGGGAGAGGCAGTCCTTCAGTCCCGCAGCCCGGATCGCGGCCGTTCGCCCAGACAGAGCTCGGTGCTGCAGCCCGGCCCTCCTCACTAAGTGCAAACCAAACTCCGGCTCCTAACTTTTCGTCGGGGAAGACGTCCGGCTCTCGGCCCTTCGCTCTCTGCCGCCCTCCCGGCAGGGCAGAAGAGCCGAAGGGCCGCGATGTGACAGCGCACCGTATAAACAAAAGGCCGCTATTCCTGCCGGATCGGACGGGGAGCGCCGTTCCAGCTCCGGCGCCGTGAGGTGCCGCTGATACCGGCCCGCAGCTCGTTCCGATCACGTACTAAAAGGACGAGCGCCCGCTTCCCACAGCCGCGTTTTCCCGCTGGATATTTACAGGCCATCCGAGCGCCGAGGAACGGCCCTGAGCGCCGCGGCCTCTGGGCCCGTACCACCGTCCCCGGCGACCCCGGCCGCGGCCGTCCGCTCCGCCCGGGCCCGGCGGCGGCGAC